>JAMPIV010020909.1:0-176203 GCA_024509875.1 Oreohelix idahoensis | reverse complement strand
TTAACACAATTTAATTCCCCTCTTAATGTTATTTTTACAAGGTCATTTTAAGCTGGGGTACATAATTTTGAGCTCAGCTGGCCACATCAGCTTATCTTGCGTGATGGCGGCAGGAACAGACTCCTCTGCTCGATTCTCCCCTCGGCTCTGGAGACACCTCACTGATAGCTAAATGGACCAAGGAGTATGCTGTCCGACTCTGGATTCAGCAAAGCTCTGACCAGGTGCTGCTCAATACCATCAAGACCACGGTCCCACAATTCATGGAAACAAACACAGATACGTTGATTAGCAATGAATTCTGGCACAACTACTGGCACAAATTCCCATCTGCTTATGTTCCAGGCTTTTATTTAGCAAAAATATGAGCTGGCTTCAACGCACTGTGGCTTTATCAAGCTTATTTGACTAGTGGTCTCGAACTAACGCTCCTAAGTGAGTATATCAGCGAGTCTAGCCAATGGAGCCACGTTTCGACAAGTGTTTGAAAAATTTTAACTTCCTACGTCTCCCCTAACAACCAAGGATAGCCTTTATAGCCCGACTAATCGTGTTTAGCCTTACATATCATTCCAGCCAATCAGTTCAAATGTAACTTGTGGCCCATTTCCCGTACAATGGTGGTGAAAAAAAAATCTACCACTGAGCGATTCTGATTTTGGGTGTTGTCTGACAGCACTATCATTTTATTTTGGCTATAACTTGTTAATTCCTAGAATATTTGCATAACGTTGTACATATTCTTTGTCAGCAAACCCTAAGGAGCCCAAATATCCAAATTTAAAAGAGCTAAGTGGCTGCGTTCAAAATATGCAATTTCTAGGATAGTCGTGTAGTTGTTTTATTTTTTATGTGAGAACCGCCACCTGTCCTGCTGTACTGTCAGACTAATGTCAGGATTTCGGACATAAAACAGTAGAATGTCAGGTTTCCCCAATAAGCGTTTTTCAGATTTTAAAACCTAACTCTGGGAAGGGTAGTGAATTTATCACTGTCCGTCTGAAAAAAGTTAGTGCATGTAGTCTTACACGCGTGATGGCAGCATTTGTGTATCGCGCGACGCGTGTTTAGTGTTCGGCTTTCTGCCTCTCCCTTCTCGCTATCCTTTAGTCCATCTGTCTTTTGTTTTTGGTAACATAGTGTAGAAAAAGACATGAATGGAATTTAAAATTTAGGTCAACTTGCATATTTCAAGGTTTTTCTTAGAAAGGCAGCACATTTTATTGTGTGTTTGGGAAACGCGTGTATGTTGCAGAAGGCCTTTAATATCAACGTGAAAGCGTTACAATTTGCCGACGAAGTAGAAAAGAAGGGGGATTTCGAGTACTGTCATTGTGACAGCACTGTTCTTTACCATTCTTCTTCCTTTATTTATTATATGTATTTATTAGGCTTTATATTTACTTGATAATTTATATATGTGGATTAGAATATTCCACGACAATAACAATGGATGGAAGATGCATCTCAGAAGTGAAGAGCAGAATAGCTCATGCAAAAACAGCATTCTATAAAATGAAGAGTATTTTATGCAACAATTCTTTTTCAGTGGAAGTAAGAAAGAGAGTTCTTCAGTGTTATATGGAACCAATCCTGACATATGGGAGTGGGTCATGGACAATTAGTAAACAGGAAAGGAAAGCACTGTAGGCCACAGAGATGTGGTTTTACAGAAGAATGTTAAAAATACCATGGACAGCCAAAAATAGTAATGAGGTTGTCCTGAAAGAGGCAAGTACGCAAAGGAAACTTGTTTCACAAGTTAGAAAGAGGCGATCCTCGTTTTGGGGGCATGATATGAGAGGAGGTAAGCTGGAATATATCGTAACAACGGGTAAGCTGGAATATATCGTAAGAACAGGTAAGCTGGAATATATTGTAACAACAGGTAAGCTGGAATATATCGTAACAACAGGTAAGCTGGAATATATCGTAACAACAGGTAAGTTGGAATATATCGTAACAACAGGTAAGATTGAAGGGAAAAGATACAAAGGGAGACAAAGAGAGCAACTACTGGACAGTTTGACATCGCGGCATGGAAAGAAGTCAACAACAGAATTGATAAATTGAGCTGGAGACAGGAAGTTGTGGAGAGATATGATCTCCTACGCCACTAGGCATGGTACCTAAAGAGGAAGAAGTATTTTGTTTTGGATTTAAGTTTGGGTAAATTTTTTTAATTTGGAATATGTCTGGTTGAAATTCTTAGTATTTCTTCTGTGAAATAGTCCACAAACGTCACCGTCTTTTATAATTTTCTTTTGTGCCTCTTGCGGAGCATGAAACCATCACTGTATCTGGTCCAATTGCAGGACGCCTGCGACAAGCATTTACCAAGCATCAGTGGTTTCTGTAGCAATTATTTTTGTGTGATGATGTTGCCAGTGGCGCCACTAAAGGGGTGCGGGAGGTGCGGACCGCACCGGGTGACACTATCAGAGAGGGTGACACCAAAATGACTGTCTATAAAATGTTTGTGCAGTGTTTCAGCAGAAATGTATTATTTTTTATTAAAAATATTTAGGCTGTGCGTATGATATTGTAATTTAAATGTGTAATTTTAATTTTGCTAATTGTTTATATCACTACTATTGCCATTACATTCAGTGATATACGGGAATTACAATTTACGAGTAACATTAATACAAATAACATTACTAAGGATTCTGTATGGTCTGGTACGGGAGGAGGTCCATGGGGGTGACACCATGAGTTACCGCACTGGGTAACCCTAACCCTAGTGACGCCACTGGATGTTGCCAGCCCCGCGCAAAACCTCAAATTAGTCGCAAATACCTTCAAAACCTCATATTAGTCGCAAATACCTTAAAAAAACTCATATTAGTCGCAAATACCTTAAAAAAACTCATATTAGTCGCAAATACCTTCAAAATCTCATATTAGTCGCAAATACCTTCAAAACCTCATATTAGTCGCAAATACCTTCAAAACCTCATATTAGTCGCAAATACCTTCAAAACCTCATATTAGTCACAAATACCTTCAAAACCTCATATTAGTCGCAAATACCTTCAAAACCTCACATTAGTCGCAAATACCTTCAAAACCTCATATTAGTCGCAAATACCTTCAAAACCTCATATTAGTCGCAAATACCTTAAAAAAACTCATATTAGTCGCAAATACCTTAAAAAACCTCATATTAGTCGCAAATACCTTCAAAACCTCATATTAGTCACAAATACCTTCAAAACCTCATATTAGTCGCAAATACCTTCAAAACCTCATATTAGTCGCAAATACCTTAAAAAAACTCATACCAAATCCTCCTGCCCCGTGCCATCAACTTCAGGCCTTTCATTTCTGTCTCCAGTTCTTTTCTCTGTGTTTTTCGGCTTACCCCTACCTCTCTTACCCCTGTGATTCTGGAACAAGAACTACCTTGATTTATAATATGCATGAAATATATTCCATCGTGTTAGGAATGTTTTAATGAGATATTGTATTGAGGTAGAAATGTCTGGTCCAGCTCAGATCTTCATATTTATTAAGCTGATTTATGTTAATTCAACCATTATTTTTATTCCCGCCTACAGAAACAAGTGTGATTGATTTCAATCAATTTCTCATTTGCAAATAACAACACCGTGTTAATTGATTATTCTAGCAACCGCACTGACTTGCTGCTTCATCTGCGTGTATGTTACGCGTACCTGGGCGGCTTCATGAAGTGCGGGGCCCAATTTGAAGTTTTATTTGACAAAATAAACAGAACCCAAAACCAAGCAATGAGAATCATAACAGGGGGCATGAAGTCAACACCCATAAAAGAGTTGGAGAAGATTACTCACCTCCAGCCTATGGAGGATAGAAGAGATAGCAGAGCCCAGCAACAAGCCGAGAAATTCAGGAGGCTGATAGACCACCCAATGCACCAGAGAATAAATGGACTTGGAAGGGGAAGACTGAAGCGAAGCAACTTTGTAGAGACAGTCAAAACAAAGATGAGAGCAGACCCCATAAACGCAATATCAACAGTTACGCCAATATGTACTGCACACAAGCTACCAATTTGGAAACAACGATGCTTCCCTGAAATGATAGAAAACGTTCCTGGTATTGAGAGAAAGAACAGCCAAAATGAAACAGAAAGGAGAGTCCTAACCACAAAATATATAGAGAAACAGTACCCAAGCAACACCTGGATCCATGCATACACAGATGGATCCGCAACTAATGCAACAGAAGATGGGGGTGGAGGAGTCTTCCTGAGCTTAAGCAATGGCACACAAAAAAAGATAGCAGTCGCAACAGGGACATTTTCAAGTAACTTCAGAGCAGAGGCAGAGGCCTTAAAAACTGCATCAGAAATTCTAATGACAGAAGAAAGCTCAGATAGACTAGTAGCTATCTTCTCAGATGCGCTATCAGTGATTACAACGCTGAAAAGTCAAAGTAATGCTGAACTGGATGACCTAAGAGTAACACTTCACAAACTATGTCAGCAGTACAAAAGAGTCGTGATACAGTGGATCCCTTCTCACTGCAACATCCCTGGAAATGAAGAGGCTGGCAGATTGGCAAAGGAAGAGGGAAAACTTCCTCAACTTGACACAAATATAACCTATGAGGAGTCCAAGAGTTTTATCAAGCGCAGGTACAGGCACAAGTGGGAAGAAGAGCATCCAGGACACACAAAAAATGATCCGTATTACCAGCTCAGCAGAAGTGAACAAGTGGTAATCTTCAGACTTCGCTCAGGTCATAACAGATTGAGATTGTCGTAATTTTTTTCTGAGAGAGTTCTGATGAATAATGGTCGCTTTGGAGTATAGAATGATAGTGAAGGCTCTGTGGGAATAAGGATTTAGGAAAGTCAGGTAGTAGATTCACAAGTGCTGGGAAGAGTAAGGACAGTCTCGGTTTACGACAATAATTGACTCACAAAACTACTCCTACCACTCTTCAGAGCAAACAATTGTTTGTCAGTTCCAGTCACTCAGGCGCACTCACCGATTTGGTGATTCTGACGCTCGACGTACATGAATACGGACTACAATAACAAATATGGGAAATGTTTGATTTGGGCCAGCCGACACCAATGCTAATAAAGTTTTAATACTTTTATTATCATAAAAATCAAGTCACAAATAATTATCAATTTACAGTCAGAAATCAAAGGTTACAGAATACAAATATGACAAGGGGGAGGGGGGTTTTGAGGAGGAGTATCCCATACACCTTTTTCCGCGTCTATTTACTAACAGAAAAGACCCAGTCCCAAAGACAAGGGGGGGGGGTAATGATGATGATCAGAGATAGGCAATTTAACCCAATGGTAAATTTATTACTCTGAGGCACGGGGTTACAGTGATAAGGGGGTAGAGGAAAAGCTAGGGTTCTCAAATGTTTTCCTTTATCCAACAAATTTTACGGGAGGGGGGAAATGAACGCAGTTAAACAATCCCGCTAGGAGAAATCCCGTACAATGAATACAGTACACCTTAATACTAGGTCGAACTAATTATAAGGGTAAAAAAAGATTAAATCTCCTTTCATTCAAAAATACGCTTGGCTGGCCAGCACACAGGCACACACACAGACTTACCAAATGGTGAATTCTGGCACTTCCTAGGAATTTTAAAACAGCAGATAATACCGTAGAACAATGGAAATAGTCTTTTTATTTCTTCTGTGTCAGGCCCCAGATTTATCGAGGTGGGCTGGTAGCTAATAGTCTCAAAAAATCGCCAGACGGTGAAGCGTAAAGGCTACTGTTTTTTTTTTTATAAAAGTTCCTAATGAATGGCACAGGCACTTGGCTAAGTGTGAGGTATGGTGTGGTTTCTAAGATGGGCACAGCTGGTGGAGATAACTTTCTTTTGCCGTAATGTCACAACTACAAAACACTGAGATAGGTTCTTCTTCTTCGGGGGGGGGGCGTGGGGGGTTAAAAATCCACTGAATATACTTTACAGACAGTGTTCAGGTAAATCTATGTTTTTCTTCACAAAAAGAGAGCATGAGTAGAATATTGCTACTGGCGACTGTTCTGCTTCCAGTTTTAACGACTTTATGAATTAGTATTTTAAAAGTGTTTCTTGGGTGGCTTTGTTCTCAGTTAAATTCAGAGGAGCGAGACCCGCAACAGGTCGCCACAAGTTTAGCTTTAAAAAAGTTCATATGTCACTGGAGTAATCGAACTGGGTCGGCAAGGCTCTATATATATATTCTATTGCTGCGTAATGGCTGCTTAAATGCTGCCTAATTGCTGGGATGCGAGGTTTGAAAGATCACTCTGGATACAAATAGAAAAAACATGAAATGCAATGAAATCATATTAAAATCTAACGCGCGATACATTTACAGTTAGACTATTTTCTGCGCTCGCGTCTTTAATTAATAAATCAAGAAAAAAACTCTCCGTGAGGTTAATAATTTTAAAAGCACATCTATCTATACAGAACTAAACTGTATTAAAGTCACAATTCCCTTAACAGTTGCAAACTTAATTTACGCGGCTATTGTATTAGGAAATTAACCTATAGATGTAACATTTAGTTTGCACTGGAACTTTGAAAATGGGTTTATTTAATAAGTTTAAATTTACACCACAATCCAGTGAAATAAAAATGAAATAACTAGACCACTGATCACTCGAAGCTAAAGTATAAATTACCGTCTGCACAGAAAAGAATTCACTCCAATAGCCAACAATTTAGATGAAATCTAGCAGGAATTTAACTATATGCTAGTGAATCTTAGAATGCTGTCAGAACGAATGATAAAGTTGCCCTTTTCAGATTCTGTATATATCTAACGGGAATGTAAGTTAAATGGGTCGTGTGAAAATTTCGCGCCTCTTCAGATCCCAGGTAAAGTCGAAGTTATTTAGCCGCCATGCTAACCGCGATGGCCCGACTGGCTTCCGATCTTCGTTCGTCTCAGGCTGCTCGCGCGAGGATGTGAAATTTCTGCGAGACTAGCCTCGTTCGCGGTGAGTTTCCTGATTCCTCAGATCGTATCCGCTACGCTGAGCGCTCCGTCTCTCCCGTTCCATAGTCTTTCGGGCAAGCCTATCGGTTGCCACAGAGGTGCGAAGTCTGCAAGAAGCTTTCTTCTGACCGCTCGTGTCCATCTTGCGAACGGTTCAGTGTTCGCACGGAGATGCTAAATTTCTGCTTCTCTGTTCTGGGGATCGTCTTTGACTGCTTTGATCATAGCTGCTACTCTTCGTTGATGAAAAGTTACAACAATTCTGATGTTCAGGGGTTCTAATGTTATGAAAAGCTAAAGTCCCTTTAATCATCCATCAAATCAGGGAAAATTCACTTGTCAAACTAGACGTACGTCACAGAGATACCATCTATTCAACAAATTAAAGATAGGAACTACTGATGAGTGTGAATGTGGCACCGATACAATGACTGCCGAACATCTGCTTCAAAGGTGCCCAGCATATGAGGAACAGAGAAAACGCATATGGCCATCACCAGTACCATTCCTGGAGAAAATCTACGGAGATATCAACAGGCCTCAGGCTGACCACTGCTTTCTTTGAACTTATTCAAGTTGACATCTGAGGGTGAACGAAGAAGAAGAAGAAGAAAAGAACAGTTTTGATGGGGTCCCGGCAAGAATGATTTTAAATATAAAAAGCACACGTAAGCATCTCGTATTTCTTCCACATTCTATTTACTTCCCATGTACAAATAATAACAACTTTAAATATTACGTGAACTGTGCCATACATTATAAATATCAAGCTGGTTAAAAGGAACGCCTCACCTAGACCTACAATGTTTTCAAAACGAATCTTCCTTGCTTTTTCTTTGGAAAAATTGTTCAGTATGTCTGCCTAACTTTAAGCTCTTCATTATTTCGCGTTCAGTTGGCATGATTATCAAGCTGTTGAATTCCTGCATTGTTGATTGCAGATTTGTTTTTATTAGATTTAACGCCGAGAAGCTTCTCCCTTCTGAGGTTTCAGTTATTGGAGTTATCAGGAAAATGTTATTTGCTGTAAATAAATGTAGAAATGCTGTTTGTCGGTTATTTTATGCAAGAAATTGAAGCATTGCATTGGTGTGTTACTGCGGACAGGTAGAAGGACTGGCAGTAATGCTTCTTATTCTTCACAAAGCATGTAGCCATTTATGTCACCTGATTTTATCGTTGAAACTTGCCTGATTTGGAGGACCTGGCCTTAAACCGGCCCTGCGAGTGACTGTTTTTTCACAAGATGACCAGTTTATAAGTACTACCACTAAACGAAGTTGCATGTGTAACCTATCACGTCATTAAAATACTACAGGAATAAGACATGCACGGTCATCACAATCATATTTGGTTTAACCGTCGCATTCGTCTTCCCCATATAGATACACATGTCATCATGCATGTCTTCTCCATGTAGATAAATGTATGTCATCACACGTGTCTTCCCCGGGTAGACAGATATCTGTTATCACACTTATCTTCCGTCGTAGACACATATTCGTCATCACACTTGTCTTATCTACGTAGACACACATGTCATCACACTTGTCTTATCTACGTAGACACACATATGTCATCACACTTGTCTTCCCACGTAGACATATGCCTGTCATGACTTTGTTTTCCTCATGTAGACACATGTCTGTCATCACACGTGTCTTCCCCAGTAGAACATGTCTATCATGACTCATGTCTTTCCCACGTAACCATACAACGTCATCACTCTTATCTTCCTCACATAGACATGCCTGTCATGACTTGTCTTTCCCAAATAGACATATATCTGTCATGACTTGTGTTCTCCACGTTGACACACGTCTGTCATCTCCATGTAAACACATGCCTTCCACTGGTTACCACACGTCTCTTCGCACACGTATCTTTCCCCGTACCTACAAGTCTGTCCGATTTTTAATTAACTAAACAGATAGCATTTGAGTTTGAAGTGTCCGGTGATCTCGAAAAAACAATTTCTTGCCTGCCCCTTCATCAGAATGAGTTTAACCCACTATACATATACGCAGAATTGGAGGAGCTTGCAGTCCTTTTCAGGCCTAGTCCATTATGCTGGCGTGTAGATGACATTTGTCCTTTTCAGGGCTTAGTATTTATCAACGCTGCAAGTGCTAGCAGCCATTTTCAATAGTTCTTCTCATATCTTGGTATTTAGTTCTACAACAGTAGAAGATCTGGTTTTAGGGCACGGGGAAGACCAAGAGACAGATTGATAGACAGTAGAACAGAAATCCTACTACAACACGAGTTCACTGCAACCAATGTCACGCGCTTGGTTCAAGCGCAGACTTCAACTCCCCAACACGCTTCATGGCTAAAGTTAAACGAAAACGTAAGTAATTAAGTACCTACCAAAACTGTCCTAATACTGACAGAGCTCACTTATTTTTGAATGGAAATTGGAATCTGATGTAACCGACGAACTTCAATCTAGGTTGAAAATGGCATGCCTCGCTACAAGAAGGCAAAAACCTCTCAACAACACATTTTTATGTTTTTTAACAGAAAGGGGGGGGGGAGAAACAAAAACTGTCCATTCATTATTTTAACAAGCAGTCATGGTGGAAATTCCGTCCGTGTCTGCTATCTTCTTTGGTAATGGACACCATTCGCGTTTCTCGTTCGGAATCCAACCATGATTCCCATTTCCAAAAGACATAGCGAAACAAGAAGAAAATTAAAGCTTCCACAGGGCATACACACAGCCAAAAAACAAAACCAGAGAGAATTAATAGACATCTCCGGAAATTCCAACCTGGTCCGTCCCTGTGAGGCAATCTGCTCGCAACGAATGTGGCCCTAGTAAGAAATGGTCCACTGAAGACACCAAATTGATTAAATATGTTTCTCCACGCACGACTGATAGGCGTCAGGTTTTCCCAATCTCCTTCCTAGTTCTAAATATAGAAGGCATTTCAGTTACCTTTTAAAAAATGACCTTGCTGTTGTTGTTGTTGTTTTGAAACGGTGATGGGTGGAGAGCGGGCACTTAACAGCTGACCATTATTGCCTCTTCTCGTTCCATCTTGGTCTACCCTGTTCAACCTGAAAATTGGTTATAATTGGGGTATTTAGTGTCATTTTATTTACTAATTTTGTGTTAAGTTTAAATAGCTATTGTCTTTTGCAGTTGCTGGTTTTAATTTATATTAGTATTTGTCATTTTATTTTCAGTTTTTTGTATTGTATATAGATAGCTATTGTCCTTTTGCACTTGGTTTTAATTTGTATTAGTTTTTTTTTTTTTTTTTTATTCTCTTTGCCTTTTCTTGTCCTGTGAGTAGTTAATGGGTTTGCTAATTTTTCGGTTTTATTTTTTTTTAATGATTTGTTAGTTTTTGTTGCATAATTTATATTTGGTTGAATGTCTTTTCTGAAGTACTAACCTTATATGTTTTCCTTTGTTTTATGTATATATCTTTTAAGTATTGATTGTGCATCTCCTGTGGCATCTATACTTAAAACCTTATCACCTGTCATGCCTATATTGTGACTTCTATAGTAAGTTTTTAATTCAAGCCTTTGTTGTTCGTACTTTTTACAGTGGATCAGGTAGTGGTCTATGTCATTCTCTTCCTGACATTCTTGGCAGTGAGGTTCCTCTATCATAAAGTATGCTGCACCGAGACGGAGACGCCACAGTTTTCTGTTCGATGGTATCTTTAATTCTTCTCTGACCTGGCACGTCCTTGTTGGTTCTTTCAGCAGTTTGAACGCGTGTCTGCCTTTTCTACTGTTCTTCCATGTTGTCTTCTATTCCTCGTTTATAGTTAGCTTCACTTGGCTCTTGATCTCCTACCTTCCCAGTCCTGCTCTTACATAGTTTTTACTCATTCTTCCATTCTTGGCGTTCTGGTCTGCCAACTCGTTACCAGCTATACCTATGTGTGCTGGAACTCACACTAGCCTCACACTACATCCTCTGTTCCCTAGTGATGTATTAATTGCTAGAATTTCTTCCTTTATGTCTGGCCGGCTACATTTACCTGGGTGTTCTAGTGCTTGTAGTGATGATAGGGAGTCTGTAAATATCGTAACAGCTTCTGGTGGGTTATCTTCAATTATTTCTAAACTTTTTAAAAATTGCTACCATCTCTGCGGTAAAAATTGAAGCCCCTTCAGTTATACTGTAGCTTTTTTTAAATTCCCCATTGCGGTATTACAACTCCTGCACCTAGTTGCCCACTATCACCCTTGGATCCATCAGTGTAGACGGCCAGACTTTGTTTAGTTAGTTGATCTATGACCTTTCTACTTATCATTTTGGCTTCCTTATCTTCTATGTTTTGTTTGATCTTTTCAGTAAGTGAGTAGTCTATGATTGGTGTTTTTAGTTCCCAGGGTGGTATTTTGCTTCTATATTTATTACTATTTTAAATTGTGTTTGATAGTTCTTTGAGCTGCGTTAGATCTTCTATAGTTTTCCACCCTGTTGGATATCTATCTTTGTTGGTTGGTTTTTGACAAATGCTTTATGTGCTGGGTGGGTCACTTCTTGTGCTAATAATTTAATCTTAGTTCTTTCCGTCTTAGACCAAGGGGTGGTATGCCAAGAGCTACTTCTAGCGCTTCTACTGGTGTTGATATAAATGCACCTGTAATGGTTCTCATGGCTGCATTTTGAATCCTGTCCAGTTTTGCTTTGTTAGAAGCTGCAGCTGAGTCATAGACTATGCTGGCATAATCCAGTTTCATCCTGATGAAAGACTTGTAAAACATAAGCATTATTTTATTGCTGGCCCCCCATCCATTACCTTTTACTATCCTTAGTATATTTAGGGGTCTCCTACAGCTTTCTACTAAATTGTCTATGTT
This sequence comes from Oreohelix idahoensis, assembly GCA_024509875.1. Taxonomy (NCBI): domain Eukaryota; kingdom Metazoa; phylum Mollusca; class Gastropoda; order Stylommatophora; family Oreohelicidae; genus Oreohelix; species Oreohelix idahoensis. Next base: position 164,410 of record JAMPIV010020909.1, on the reverse strand, counting down.
TATTATAATTAAGTTGTTTATCTAAAGTTATGCCCAGAAATCTTGTTGTTAAGGATGTACATATTTTCTGAAATTTAATGGTTATATTGATTTTGTTATTTTTTTTTTAAATTTCCTTTGCTGAATATCATACCTACTGTTTTGTTTACATTAATTTGGAAGCCCCAACTTTTCATTCACTCTGAAACTTTGTCTATTTGTTTTTGTAGTTTTTGGTAAACATGGTCCAAGTTTTTTCTAGATCGCCAAATAGCACAGTCATCTGCAAATTGTGATACTGCATTCTTAATGTCGGCCGGTCAAATTTGAAATTCATCTGCTAAATCATTGGAAGGAAAGTCCTCAGGTTCTATAGTCATTGAAAAAGCCAAGTTGAAGGAGAAATCACTGATCCCTGAGGAATCCCATTCTGTTGTTCATATATTTCTGACCTATCATTATTCACCTGTACAGCAAAATACCTGTCCTGTAAAAAGTTTTCTAGATACCTATAGGTTTTACCAGTAATGCCAATCTTTTTCATTTTGTAAAGAGCTCCATCTCGCCAGCATTCATCATATGCTCTAGCTACATCTAGAAAGACTGCCACTGTTTTCTCTTTCCTCTTGAACCCTAGCTTTACATCATGTTCTAATCTTACAAGCTGGTCTACTGTACTTCTGTCTGCTCTAAACCCTGACTGGTTTGGGCTATATAACTGATTTTTTTCCAGGTAGAATTTTAACTCTTTTGTTAACAACTGTGTCCAGTATTTTGCCTAGTTGTGATGTTAAGGAGATATGAACTTACATCATGGGCTTCCTTATTGGGTTTTAGGATGGGTACTATCATAGCTACTTTCCATGCTTTTGGTATCTTTCCTAAGCTCCAGATTTTGTTATAAAGGGAAGTTATTGCGTTTTTAGTGTTTTTTTTTTTTTTGGTACTTTCTTAAGGATTTCGTAACTAAATATATCATGCCCTGAGGCAGTATTAGATTTCTCTTTTATTGCACTAGCTACTTCTTCCTCTGTATTTTTGTAAGGCCCTTTTTCTTCTCTCATGAATTTCTGCACAGCTTTTATTCCACCCGGCAACTGGTTCTTTATTCCACTGAGTTTTTCTTTTTTTTTATTAATGTTATTTATTGGTTTTAGGTGCTGTGGCTTATTTTTATTTGGTATATATTTTATTGTTATTTTCAGAATTTCATTGGTCAGTGTTTCTGCCCACAAGTCAGTATCATCTGTTTCCATGTCTTTAAATTCCATCACCTCCAGGTCAGATTGGAAGGCTTCCCAGTTTGCTTTTTTATAGTTGAAAGTCGGTTTGTCTGGTTCTGGGTTTGGAATGACTTTTTCATGCATGGTTATTACAATGGGCAGATGATCTGAGTTTGTGTCTTGTAACACTTCCCAATTTACATTCGATAGGTTGTTAGCTGCTATACTTATGTCTATTGCTGAGTCTGCCCTGTTAGCTTGTGGATTAATTCTAGTTGCAGTTCTATCATTTAGTATTAGCAGGTCATTGTTTTCTATAAAGTCAAGTAGGCGTTTTCCTGCATTGTCTGCATGTTGTCCACCCCAAGCATAATGATGGGAATAAAATCGCCTACTATGACTGTTTTGGGGCCTAGTCTGGTGCTTATGGCTAGTATTTCTTCATCTTTAATTGTGCCATCTTTAGTGTATTTATTTAATATTGTTAGAAATTTTGGTTCTGCTGCTACAGTTACCTGGATATCTTCTATGTTGGTTGTATCAAATACTTCCCAGTCTATAATTTTGAATGTTTCACTAACTAAGACTGCGACACCCCCTCCTCTGCCTTCTTTCCTATCGTGCCTAAGTATCTTAAAGCCCTTACAACTATATCTACTATTTGGGTTTAAATGGGTCTCTTGAAGAGCATATAAAGCGGTAGATCCTCCTGTCTCTGCTAGTAGGGGTGCAAAATTCTTTTTGATACCCCTACAATTCCACTGTATAATTCTAAATCCTTCTAAGTTGAACTTTAACATCATCTAGTATCCCTTTTATTTTGGTTAAACTATCAAATTTGCTCTTATTCAGTATTTCCTGTACTCGTGGGCCCATTATCAACAATGTTTTCAAGAAATTCCTCATTCAGACTTGTCATTTTGTACCTAATTTGTTTCACTAAGTATGGTAAAAGTACCTCAACTTGTTCTTTGATAGTTTCTTCTAGGTTGCTTTTGTTTTCCTGTTGTATTATGTTCTTTTTGACTACTTTCCTATTTTCATCCAATACTACATTCGCTTCTCTCCTGTGGTGGATTTGATGTTATGAATTGTTGTAGGTATTATTATATGTGTATTTAATGAGATTAACTATGAAGGTCCCTGAATTTACCCAATAGTATTGTGAACTTTTCAGGGTACCTTTCCGCTACCACCTCTTTTATCTCATTCAAAATGTATTTATATTATTATATTAAATGACTTCGTGTAGTGTCTAGGGTTATGAATGTATAGTGTAATGTACAAAAATCAACAAACATACAAACAAATAGTTTATTATTCACAACAGCACACAGTACTACCACAATAACATACAAACGACACTTTAAAAGGCTATCTTATTTAAGACTGGTTTAAATTTGTGTAAATATGATTTTTACAATTTTATTATCCTGATTCTAATTTATTTGGAATCAGGATTGACAATTTAAAAGTGAAATCAAAATAATCATTTACATCAGTCAAATAGCACAATAGATCCTCTGTCCATACATAAAATATTTTTCTAATATATGTCTGTAGTGTTCTCCTACTTTAAGGAAATACTGGTAGTACCACTAGGTCGTTGTCTGTAATGTTTGTTTCTATTTTGTCACTTGTGGAACTATTAAATATTTGTCCCAGTTTATTCACTGTCACTTTTTATATTTCTTCTTTAATTCTGTAGTTGAGCTCTCAGGTGCCGAACGAGAACTTATCTTGGCAGTAGAATATAGGTTGAACCTTTCCTCTGCTCGTTTGACAATCTGTTCCCTGTTTGATAGGCAATGGCCACTAGCATGGGCTCGCAGTAAACAGGCAGAGTCCTGAATCAATCAGTTTTCAAGCGTTTGGTACCACATTAACGTCAGTACCCAGGACCTCTGAAATGTGAAGGTATGCATCCTTCTTAATACCTAGCATACACTAATAGTCCACAGTTAAGGACATGTACATTACAAACAAACAAAAAGGGTCATAGCCTTATACAAACCTATGCCACCATTTTCTTTTGATGTGACAATGTACACCAGTATTCCTCTCCCCTAATAGTTACAACGCCACTGCAATTCCAGCTGTAATCTCTTCCATATAATAGGATAGGTGTTATGTTCCTTTATGACTTACTTACTTACTTACTTAGTCGTTCCCCTTCTACCGTGAGGTGTAGAGGTTTGGAAGAGAGAGCGCCAGACCATTCTATCAGCTGTCTTCTTCCTGGCCTGGTTCCATTCTAGTCCTCGGTCCTTCAAAGATTGTCTAATGTTGTAATCCCAGCGGACTCTGGGTCGTCCTGGAGGTCTGGATCCCTGGCTCTTTGTTTCCCATGCTTTTCCTTTATGACACTCATACATATTCTTGTAGTTTTACACCTCTCTGACAGTCTATCACATGGTGGATCAATCTTTAGGCTTTGCCTCATGGTCGCTATAGACCCACTCATGTCCAGACATATATTATTATTTCACATTCAATTTTTATATAAAATACAGGTTAATAAATGTCAATCTTACCACATTTTGTTCAATGAAATACACAGAGACGATGACTGACACAGTTTCGATCTGTTTTATTGTCCAGGCTGCCCAGAAATTGTATTTGAAAGCACAGCCTGCTCTCATCTATCGCTGGTGAAAATTTTCTAGTAATGGCGTCCCCCCTAACGCTTATTCTGACAATATCGATTCAGTTGGCCAATCGCTCTTAATTTTACAAGGGTAAACAGTCTTTCAAAAAATATCATTCAAACCTTACCTACGTTACTAGGCTATTTATGTTTATTCAAAGGTCAGCCAATAATATTTCGTCTCACTTCAAATGCCACCCAATCGGATTCACTGTATTATCCTAGCCTATCTGTCACCTACTTTTTCCCCAAAAAATATGCGATCCAATCTAAGCAGATATGACTTGACCTGACAGTATCTCTGATCTCTATGTATTGTTTTATCAATAGTTGATTAGTTAAGGGACTATTTATATAACTAACAACATATTCTTGGTCAGCAAGTCTTCAGGTACACGAATCTACGATTTTTAAGAGGCTATGTGGTTTGGTTCAAAATTCTATCTTTTTTTCTATGTTAGTCGTTTATTTTTAAACTACCTCTCGTTCACTATTTTTTCATGTAATATCAAGCTGAATACGAGAGCTTAGGTCATTCATAATAAGAGCTTAACATGTTTCCATGACGTAGTGTCCACATTTCTAACTTTTTCATTGTATTTGGGGAAACCCCTAAGGCAAGGCTTGCCACTGTGCTACAGTTGGCTTTTAGTTTAAAATCAATGCGAAACGAATTAGCATTTCATCTATCCTTGCCCCTCCTCGTTCCACAATGCATTTTAGGCAAATATTTTCTTAGAACTAGGAAAAGTGGTTGTTTATGTCAAGGACGAATTTGGGTACCGTTTTGTTCGGCTATTCGTTAGCAAATAATAATCTGAAGGCGTAGGCGATACCAACCGTTCTAGCAGAAAATTCTTTTGTACTTTCTTATCTTTGCCTTTATGCCCTATACTGATATATATATATATATATATATATATATATATATATATATATATATATATATATATATATATATATATATATATATATATATATATATATATATATATATATATATATATATATATATATATTAATTTAGATATTGTATTTAGAAAGTCATTATATCTCCCTAGGTTAATCTCCTGTCTTTTACTTTCCATTCTTTTTAGTACTATTTCATTTTCCTCTTTTAATTCAGACAGTTTGACTAGTATTATTTCATTTTCTTCTTTCAGTACAGTCAGTTTAGCAACATCCTGGGAAATTTGGTGCTGTATGGCTTTCATTTCTTGGAGCAATGCCTCTGCACTTTTCAGCGCATTCACATTTTCCAATGTTGTAGCTGAACTGTCTGGCTGACTGTTTTCTTTTGTTTTGTTAGTTACTTTCTGGTCTTTTTCTTTTGACAGCTGCGTTTTAATAGTTTTAATTTCTTCTTTTACAGACTTGAATTCTTCTGCAACTTTACTGTTTGTGTTTTTGGTGTTTTCTTTTATTTCTTTAATTACTGTTTTGAAAGGGGTTTTGGTTGTTATAGATTCCTTCAGTGCTTTTTTGGTCTTCTGATATACTGGGCAGCCCTGGAATCTGGCGCTGTGGTTCCCTTTGCAATTTATGCATTTTCTGTTTTCGTTGCCCTTTTATCTGCCTTAGCCTTTTCGCACTGCGTAAAAGGGTGAGCCCCAGCACAAAACCTACAAACTGTCTTACCCCTGCAACTGTGTCGACCATGGCCAAACTTCATGCAGTTGGAGCATTGAAGCACAGGGGGGAAGTTAAGCTTCTGTATTCTTTTTAATTTTCCCAAATAGTAGTGTCTTGGGGGGTTCACTCCCTTCTGTTGTTATTACTATCACTGGGGTTACAATACTCCCTTTCACTGTAATTCTGTCTACATGTACCAGCTTCATGTCTGGGTTCTGTTTTGCGAGGTTGTTTTTAACTTCCTCGCTTGACAGGGTTGTGTTTATACCTTTAATAACACATCAGCTTGTCTCTTTTGCTAGCTCTATCTTCACCTTTATGTCGTGTGCAAGAGTCACTGTTTTGGCTTCTACTTTTAGTTCCTCTAACATCTCTTTTATTCTGTCACTCTGATTTGGGGTAATGATTATGCCAAATGACCTTGCGGTTTTTGCCTTCTTGTGGCGAGACACATAGGGGAGGGGAGCGATCCAACATTTTGTTGCCAAGTGTGATAATAGGGGAGATGGGGGGAAGTGTTTAAGAAATGTGACGTCACATAAAAATACGAGTGATGATAGCTTCTGTCATAAATGATGTTTGAACGAAATATATTTTGTAACCTCATTCTTCTTCTTCTTCTTTGATCCTTAGCCGTCAACTGTCAAAGCAGTCATTGGCCATCACGCTTCGTGGCTTCTTGTAGGGCAGCATCAAACTGCTTCCACTTTGCTCAGTCGGCGGCCATCCTTCGTGCAGTGCCCCAGCTCTGGTTCATTCTTTGCATCTCGGCCTCTACAGTTCTCCACCAAGTTGTTTTTGGTCGGCATCTCTTTCGCTTTCCCTCAGGGGACCATAGCATAACTCTTCTTGTGATGGCATCGGAGTCAATTCTGAGGACGTGGCCAACCCAATTCCAGCTTCTGCCAGCTATGATGGTGTGCATGTTCTTTTGGTTGCTCCGAATAAGCAATTCTTGGTTGGTGATGGTATTCGGTCAAAAGATTCGGAGAATTTTCCTTAAGCAGATTGTGTGGAAAGAGGACAATTTCGACATTTCCTTCTCTGTTACTCTCCTGCATTCCGCGCCATAGAGAAGCACAGAAAGTACACATCTATAATAAAATCTTAATTTTGTGTTTGTGAGGTACTGGAATGACTCCCAGATGTTGTTTAGACCAGTAAAGGCTGTTCTCGCGTTATTCATTCTATTGTTGTTGTCTTTGCTTGTTCCGCAGTTTGGTGTTATTGTGCATCCTAGGTATGTAAATATGTCTGTCTGTTGCAACTTCTGTTTCCTTATTGTTTTGAGCTCATGATTGCCCACATTGAGTGTCTTGACCTTTGTCTTCTTTAGACTGATATTCAGAACCACCTGCAAGCTATACTTATTCAGTCTATCTGTTTTTTCTTGAATGTGTTGATGTGAATGTGCGAGTAGTGCAATGTCATCTGCATATTCCAGATCTTCCAATGTGGAAAACGGTGTCCATCTTATTCATCTTGGACTTTCGGTTGTCTGGCGCATCACCCAGTCTATGACTGTCAAAAATAAAGTTGTTGATAATGTGGCAGTAAGGGAAGGAAGAGTGAAAAGTCTAACCTGAGTTGGTATAAAGGGGGTAGAAAAAGGGGATGCGCAAAAAGAGGGTTGCGCATAAGAAGGGTCAAAACAGAACAGAGGTTAGGCACGTTTTTCTCAGCATAAAGCAGAAGCGTGATCAAGGCCGAGCAGGACAGGTACTGAAGTAGGAGAGGCAGCCATGGTGAAGTCTATAGTGAAGTAGACAAGGTGCTGTGTAATTTCTTAAATTCAAGGAGACAAGATTGGGTAGCAATAACCCAACATATTGATATTATAAATTCTTGCCAAGACTGAAGAACGAAGGAGTGAGTTAGGCTCCACTCAGAAAATGGTACGTAGAGTGAATTAGTTACGTCCATACCGTAATCCTGTTACTCGGCTAAGATAGTGGCCATCTAGAACCAGGGAAAGGAACAACCCCGGAGGAGTCCGGTTATCACTTCAATAACCTGAACCTAAATCGATAGTATCAATAGACAAGGATTTGCTTAGACGGAGGAAAGGATGTAGATACTAGTAACATCTGAACAATAGTAGATAAAAGACATTACAATATTGAATATAATTCTCAATGGGGAACGAGTGTTAAAGAGGAAGTGTGACGGACCAAGATTGTTGGAGGTCCGGTTAACAGTAGTGGTCCACATTGTAAATAAACAGTATTCCAGTTGACTGTGGCGTTCCCTCTTTATATAGAAGATCTGCTTAGCGTTATGTCGTCGCCCACTGTGTTTGTTGTAAACCATTCATTAATCATAAAGTTGATCGCTACCTCTGAGGCAAAGAAATCCTGGGTAAACAGATATTTAATTGACTTTCGTCTGTTAAAAGTCATATGCATTGCAAGAACAGCATCCGACCTTCACATTCCCAGCTACTATATATTAACCTTTGTTCGTGTTAAATATTACTTACTTACTTAGTCGTTCCCCTTCTACCGTGAGGTGTAGAGGTTTGGAAGAGAGAGCCTTTCTTGCTGAGGAATCCACGATTTATGGCCTGAAAACGTCTCCCAGCCGCTGCTTTTCGAGTGGCCAACTCTTCTTTGATGCCTCCCTTTCGGTCTATAATAGCTCCGAGATATTTAAAGTGGTCGACCTGCTCCAGGACCTGTTCTCCCAACTTAATCTGATGTTTTCTTTCTTCTCGTGATATCACCATGGATTTTGTTAAATATTGTTTGACTATATTATGCAGTTCCCTAGGTCTGTCTATTCTTAACACCTCTTCTATATTTATAGGTAAGTTTGATGCTCGCAAATAATCTAATATTGGTATTCTTATTTGTTCATACTCTTAAATTTTAATAAGAAATGTTCTATATTATTGTCTTGAAGACATCCTGCACAGTAAGATTCTTCTATTCTGAAATAGCCTTTTCCCAGCTGTAGTCTGAGAAGTTTCTTATTACTGGGAATTTTCAATTCCCCAGATATCTGACATTTTCTTGTTTGAGCCTTCAACATCTTATATTCATGTCTTCCTTTCAGATTTTTATCCCACTCTGCTTTTGACGATAAAAGAAGAAAGTTAGCGGACCAGGAAATAAGCGCGCAAGAAAGCACAAGAATATGTTATTACGAGTATCAAAACGAAATTATAAAAGCAGGAAATTGTATAGATATGGTAACTTGAAGGAATCGATTTTTGCAAATGACTAACTGTTATAAATTATGTTGGAGCAAAATGTTTTCTGTATGAATAAAATTGAAAGTCGTTTACCCATGAAGTCTTCTAAGAATCTATGGAAAATTCAGATTCGTGATTTATTCGTTATGACAGTTGAGAGTTTTTTTCAGTTAATGGACATGAATACATATTTAAACATGAACGATTCTGCAGAAGTAAAGTAAGCCAGTTCCATACCACAAGTTAAACAAAAAGCATTAACACGTTCGGCGATACAGAAAGAACATTTATTCATTGAGTCAACTTTCAGAACAAAACATGGAAACAATCCTAGACATTAACCGGAGACCACAAGGTTTACTCTTAACAGTCTCCCATTACTATGATAAGGTAATATCTAGGTGCTGTTTCCATTTACTTTTGTAGCTGTTGATAGAATTCATCCTTGACCTCTTCATCGCTGTCATTTGTTGGTGCACAGTATTGTATTATCGTGGTGTTGGCGAATCTCCCTTTTAGACTTTTTCTTATCAGTCTGCTGTTGATGGGTTCCCATTCCAGTAATGGCCTTTCCATTCCTTTCTTTATGATAATGGCTACTCCTTCATTGTGCTGTACATCCTCTCTTCCAGAGTAAAGTACTGTTTCTCCTGTTGCTGTTTTTATTCTCCCTGTCCTGGTACATATGCTCTCACTTATTCCCATGATATGTAATCTGTAGTTCCTCGTGTCTGTTGTGACCTGCCTCAGTTTTCCTGCTCCATTCATAGTTCTGACGTTCCAAAATCCAATTCTGGTTCCGTGTTTTGCGATCAGAGCATCCGTTATCATGACAATGGCTTCCTTTCGGCTTTCACCATTGTCAGTCATACGAGCCTCAGACTTCCGATCCGCATCAAAGCGTTTTCATTTGTAGCTGTTTCCGTAACTAATTTTTTTTTTTTTTTTAACATTGACAGGGGTGTCGGCCCTGTGCTAAATCCCCCAACCTAGAGGACCAGGGTGCCAGCTTTGGTCTGACCCCTAACCGCGCCGACCTGTCCAGCTTGGTAGAATCTGCTAGGAGTAAAACTCCCGCTGGCATAGCACTGGGGGTTGTCAGCGTACTCAAGCCGCCTTACCGCTTCAAGGTAATGGCACCAGTAAAGGCAGTCTGTATTTACGTCTAGATCACTTCTGGTGGTTTCGCATTCAGTGTTTATCTGAAGTGCTCTGCCCATCTTGTTTCCAGCCCCTCTGCTGTGGTGATGAGATTTCTTTGCTTATCTCTTACTAACGTAATATTGTACCTCGTGTTACAAGGGAGGGGGGGGGGGGTGTTAAATGGCTAAATTTGCGTGACGTCATGTGTGGACGACCCATTCAGGAGGAATTTCCATTTAAAAATAAGCGAACTAAAATGCAGTGTTGATAAATACTAATCCCTGAACATTAATAACACATAAGGAAGGGAAACCCGAGGCCTGTAAACAGTAAATTAATATTAGACAAACATAAAGGTATGTTTTCAGGCACTCGTAAGAAATAAAGAAGTAGAACACTTAGACAACAGAAAAACAACAGACGTGAGTGGCTTACCCAGGGTTTGAACCCCGTACCTTCCGTACGACAACACCGCCTAGCTATACAAGCGAATCACACTAACCTCACGGCCAGCCAGGCATCCCCAAAAAAGGATGCCTTACTGACCGGTCATCAGTGCGAAACACAAGACAACACCGGAAGTTTTTACAATGGGCACCTCAGCCTATTAATGACAAAATCACTTCTGTTGTCCGGGGTTCAAACCCTGGGTAAGCCACTCACTTCTGTTGTTTTTCTGTTGTCTAAGTGTTCTACTTCTTTATTTCTTACGAGTGCCTGAAAACATACCTTTATGTTTGTCTAATATTAATTTACTGTTTACAGGCCTCGGGTTTCCCTTCCTTATGTGTTATTAATGTTCATACAAATACCAGAAACCTACCCTCTGTTCTATACTACTGTCCTTAAGTCTTCTATCATTTACTGGACACAGTATCAAGGTCTTTGTCTTGTTTGGACTGACATATACTGCGGTATAGGGAACAACAGAAGTGATTGTGTCATTAATAGGCTGAGGTGCCCATTGTAAAAACTTCCGGTGTTGTCTTGTGTTTCGCACTGATGACCGGTCAGTAATGAATGAACAAACAAGGGAGATAACCCCTAATCAACCTGACACAGCAAAGTCAAGACATAGTTACTAAACTTTGACCAGGGTGAAAAACCTACAACCAATAGATCGATGTTTGAAACTCCATCAAAAATGACCGCAACAGCATCCTTTTTTGGGGATGCCTGGCTGGCCGTGAGGTTAGTGTGATTCGCTTGTATAGCTAGGCGGTGTTGTCGTAACGGAAGGTACGGGGTTCAAACCTTGGGTAAGCCACTCACGTCTGTTGTTTTTCTGTTGTCTAAGTGTTCTACTTCTTTATTTCTTACGAGTGCCTGAAAACATACCTTTATGTTTGTCTAATATTAATTTACTAATCCCTGAACATGACTACAAGTATCTATCCATGAACATAGAGTAGCAATGAAAAGTGTTAGTGATGAAAAGGATTGCTAGCACTTGCACCATTGATAAATGCTTGTGTAATTCGAAACACCAGTGACGCTACTTTAGATTTTTGACGTACTCTAATTTTGGGTTGCTGTGAGGAAATCAGTCGGGCTTTTTTATAACTCTCATTCACTCCGGCAGTATCTCTTCATTTCTTTATTTCATCGTCCTTTTATTTGGCATAATTTTTGGCCTTTCATTCATTATTTTACTCTCTATGCTGAATCTAGTAGGGTGAAGTCTCTAACACTCCACTCCCCTACAGAAATTTCGGCTATGGGACTGTCTTTATCTTGTTTACTATCCCAAACTGGGTTCACGTTCCGCCAGGTAATTAGACCGGCCAGCCGATTATACGTTATCACATAAGCCGGCTGACCCCTTTGAACGTGACGGTCCAACATTTGATCCCAGGTGGATAGCGACCATCCCTGTGTTTGCACAAGACGAGAGTGCACGATAGACTTAAAGAAAGCCACATTGTCTGTCGGTGACTTTGTCTGGTGAACAGACGAAAACACAGGAGATAAATACGTAATTCGCTTCCGCTGGCCACTGTCTGTATCAAGATAAAATATATATATATATATATATATATATATATATATATATATATATATATATATATATATATATATATATATATATATATATATATATATATATATATATATATATATATATATATTGTTCAAAAAAAAAAAAAAAAGAAACGCATAGCTACTGAAGGCACACACATAGCCATAATTTTGACATTCAATAACTTTTTTAATTTAATGAGTTAATTGTTCAAATTGCACACACGAATACCTTAGGGTTCAACCAATCAATTGACAGTTGTTTTGCATCTGGGTCACGAGAGTTTTTTGGCGTACGGGCTTTCCCGTTAGTATGGTGTGTGGCCTCCTCTTGCATCGATCAGCGACTGGCATCTCGTGGGCATGGATGCGATCAGACGTCTGATGTGGGCCTGTGGGATGGTTGCCCACTCTTCCTGGAGTGCCTGGAACAGATCACGACGATTGGCTGGAGCAGCGTCTCGGCGACAAACATGTCTATGCAGCTCATCCCACAGGTGCTCAATCGGACTCATGTCTGGAGACAGGGATGGCCAGGGAAGGGTGAGAATGTTGTTGGCAGTCAGAAACTGCGTGGTCAACCGTGCACAATGGGATCTGGCGTTGTCCTGTTGAAACATATACCTTTGGGCAGCCAAAAGTGGAAGGACATGGGGTCGAAGAATTTCATCAGATCATTGCGCATTCAAGCCTCCTTCAATGTGCACCAATTGACTCCTTCCGTTGTAATTGATCATTCCCCACACCATTGCACCTCCACCACCGTGCGGCGGAGCTTCATCAACGCAATTTTGGGCAAAACGTTCATTTCGCCTACGGTAGACCCTACGCCGTCTATCATGACGCTGCAACAAAAAGAAAGATTCGTCACTAAACCAGACACGTCTCCATTGATTGTCAGCTGCCCAGGGACGATGCTGGTTGGCCCAAAGAAGTCGATTTTGGCGATGGCGGCGCGTAAGGACAGGTCCTCGGTGAGGTCGTTGTGCCCAAAGTCCAGCGTCATGCAGTCTATTCCGGACAGTTTGATCAGACACATGACGTCCTGCAGGCAATGACTGGGCAGTTGAGGAAGCTGTTGTAAACCTGTCTCTGAGGTGACGAAGCCGAATAAAGCGATCCTCCGCTGCTGTTGTCACTCTGGGTCGTCCACTGCGATGCCGGTCTTCAACTGAGCCAGTGGCTTGGAACTGGTGCCAAAGTCGACTGATGGTACTCTGATGCACGATTAGATGCCTGGCAACCTGACTTTGACTTTCGCCTGCATGCAGTCGGCCAATAGCAATGTTCCTTAAATTTATCGATAGAGACGCTATAAATGTCTGCCTGAAAATGAACTGAATTTTTTGTGTGTAGCGTTATCCTTTTATAGGGTTTCAGTGAATAGTGTTCACCCCAAATTTTGTTGCTTTCACGTGCGCGCAACATGAGCTGTGGTCAAAAAATTGCGTCATAAACACTATTGACCACTGCGTTGTAACGATTACAAAAACGAACGCAATTCAGGTCAACACGTGCATTTGACACTGTAAAGAACATTTGAGGCTGGTTTTTATATACCCTAGCACCAATTTTTACTTACAAACTCATAAAAACGCGCCCTCGGATAGCTATGCGTTTCTTTTTTTATTGAAGTTATATATACTGAAGCACATTAAAAACGCACCACTATTATATATACTGATGCCGAGAAGCTGGCAAAAAAAAGTGTGGGAATGGATTTTCCCCGTGTTTGCCATGCGGTAGAGAGCGAATAGCTGCTGGAATGGAAAGTGCAAGATTCAACCCATGGGTGTGTGTACAGACTACATGAAAACGATGAAAGTTACACGTGCAACACGATTCTCAACAGCTATGACCCTGAAAATGTGTACGCGTTGTGGCAGTATACTCGGTATAAAAAAGGCCGTTGAGACAAAACACCCAGTACATGTGCTTGAAATGCCACGACTATCTGAAAACGACCGCCAACGAGCCATTGGTATGTTGGAGACCGGAATGAGCTCGCGGGCCATTGCCAGAAGGATGAATTGCCACCACAGCACTATTGTACGTCTCAATGAACGTCACGGAACCACTGGCAGTGCCCGGGATAGACTTCGGAGTGGCCAACCACGAGTTACTACCCCTGCGCAAGATCGTCATATTGTGCTGAGTCACCTAAGGAATTGACTCTCCCGGCAAGTCAAACAGCAAGAGCAATAGTGGGTAGACATGGGCAAGTCTCTCGAATGACAGTCATACAACGACTCTGAGATACAGGCCTTACTGCAAGACGACCTTATGTTGGGCCAAACTTGACTCACAGACATCGTTAGCAGCGCCTGCAATGGGCAGAGCAACATATCAGATGGACTAGACTGCAGTGGAATGCTGTCCTATTCACAGACGAGAACAGATGCAACATATCCTTTGCAGATGGACGTATGCGGATTTAGCGACGGTGTGAAGAGCGCTTTGCAGATTGCTGTGTCAACCGATTTCGAGGTGGCAGTATTCACATTTGGGGAGGATTCAGTTTTCACCATCGCTTGCCTCTTCACGTCTTCCGTGGAAATGTTAATGCTGTGACATATCGAGATGAGGTTCTGGATGCACTGGTTGCTCCTGCGTTCACAATTTATCCAGACTTGCAGCTTCTCCAGCAGGATAACGCACGTGCATTTTTTTGTATTTTTGGTTTTCTCCCTTGCCTGCACAGAATGCAATGAATTTCATAACAATCAAATGTACAAATTAATGACCAGCATGGATTCATAGGAAAATGAATAAAGATTCCAAATATGTAAACTTGTACACACTTATATTTACATTTCACAATCTGTTCCTGGATTATACAGGTGGTGCGTTTTTAATGTGCTTCAGTATATATATATATTGGGCGACTCGAGCCGGGATTATTGAACTCGGACATGCATTTGTGATAAATCACTATAGCGGACCTCGTCTTTATTAAGTAAGCTGATGGTTAATTCCCCTAGAAATCTGACAAGAAATTTTAGATTACTGAAAGAGTATTGTTAGTTATTAGTTTTTATAGATCTGCTCATATGTTTTGCATAAATAAATAAGGTGAAATATTGAAAGAGTAAAGTTAATAATTGATAAAATCAAAAACTTCTCTAAAAATTAATTAGAAGAGGAAACAAACTGTCCATTGCTGAAGCCTAATTTCTGTTTGTTGTCGGTGTTGGGCATTTGAAAATTTTAGTCTGCTAGTATTGTGACTTAGAGCGGCAAATTTTTTAAAGACAAGTGGCAATTGCAATTTTCGTGCCTGTAAACAATCTCCTTGCACAGCGTGGCCGAATCACAAAATCTCTACACTTTTTATTTAAATGTTGCTAAAAAGATGGGCTTATCAGGCAAAGATTTATCAGACTGTGTTGCTACTTCTGTGAAAGAGGCCAAAGCAGAACAGGAAGCTGACAAAGCCATGGCCCGAGAAGAGAAAAGATAAGAAAGGGAAGAGAAGGAGAAGCGACTGGAACACGAAAAAAAAGAAAAGGAAAAGCAAAGTGCTTTTGAAGAGCAGAAGGCTGAAAATCAAAGAGCTTTTGAGAAGGAACAGGCCGATAGGGCACTCGATAAGGAAAAGGAACACGCCAAAAGAGCAGAACAAAGGAACAGGTCGAAAGAGCAGAAAAGAAGGAACAGGTCGAAAGAGCAGAAAGGAAGGAACAGGCCGACAGAGCTCACGCACTCAGACTTAAAGAAATAGAGATTGAAAGAAGAAAAATCGAATCTAGCTGTAGCACTAATGGGTCGGGGAGTTCGCAAGGTAGTGATGGGGGAAATATATCTCACGCGACAATTCCTAGCGCGGCCTCTTTTCAGTTAGATGTCTACTCTGAGATTTCAGATGAAATAGACATTTATCTTGCTAGGTTTGAGTCTTTAGCTGCCACCTATGGATTAGATAGGGAGAGATACAACATGAAGTTATCTCAGAGTCTGCGAGGACCTGCTTACTCAAAATGGCACCGGAAGACTACAACAATTATCATTTGTTGAAGAAAGCCCTGCTTCAACGTTTTCAGTTGAATGCACAAACTTTTCAGTGCGAATTCCGGGAAGCCAAGAGACAAAAAGACAAACTTAAAAGCAGTTTGCTACACGCCTGGCTAGGTACTTGGAGAAGTGGGGATCACTAAGCGCCTTCGACGAATCGTACGAGGGATTACAAGAAATGATTATCGTGGAGCGATTCAAAGATTAGCTCACCCCAGACCTGAGACGGTTCCTGTAGGAGCATGGGGCCGAAACTCTTGATCAAGTGGTACTGTTTGCTGATCGGTACCAGAGCGCCCAGTCGGAAGTGAACCCGACTAAACGGAGCCCACACGATAATCTTCCCAAACGAGAGAAGCACCCCTTCACTGGCTCTAAGAGTACGACCAACACCTCACACAACACGACCCAACAGCAACAACAACCACAGGATCACCATATGCAGACACAGAGCAATTCAGCCCAGGGAGCTGGAAGACGATATTGTAAGGCGTGCAAATCTGACACGCACTTAGTGTCGCTTGTCTGATCAGGGGGCCGATAGGGAAACATGACCCCCAGGCACATGAACAAAATTACAACCACTCTTCTATTACTGAGCAAGTAACCGTGGGTAACCAAACCATACGGTGCTTTTATGATTCGGGTCTCAAATACTCGGCTCTAGTTTCCCCATTTTTGGTGAAGGCCCACCAATACACTGGTGAAACTGTAGAAATACAGGGGCCCAGGAAGAGCATAAAGCTTATGACTCTTCCAGTTGCGGAAATTGATGTTTCAACCCGATACGTACGGGGGGAAATCAATGCCGCTGTAGACGATTTAGTCTACCCTCTCATTCTATGGAGGAAATACGTGTTGGAGATCCATCACGTGACTTCAAGTTGACACAAGAGAGAGAGAGAGAGGGGACACAGGAAACGTCCCAGCGGCCCCTGAGCTCTTATCTCTTAGTAGTACGCTGAATTAACTCAGCTGGGGGCTTGAATGGGCTAAAAACCATTGCTTAAATCCTTCACAAAAGGCGACGGACAGATGTAAGTTAACCATTGCTCAGCGCTATGCCGCATGGTTCTTGACTTCTGAATTAACTTGTGAAAAGTCCCTTCGGATAGAAGCGCCATTACACTTCTATCTACATCTCTGCCAAGAGTAACCTTGTGCGAAGGTAAACACCTTTGACGACCCATTGAGATACTCTTGAGTTTTGGACCACTACTGCAAAGCAGGGGAGGCAATCCGTGGCAATTGCCTTGGCTATTTCCTGGAAAAAGGTCAAGAGTTTCTCATATCTTGGTAATAACAGAAAATGGCAGCCGCGACACAGAAATCAAGAAGAGAATAGAAATGGCCAACGCTGCTTTCAACATGAGACAAATACTAACATCTAAACAATTAACTCACAAATTCAAACTGAGAATCATCAAATGCTATATATTCTTCATTATTGTTTGAAAGAATTGAGGCTATTCAGATGTGGATCTATCCAAGAATGGGCCACGACACACGGAAAGAGAAGAAAACAAATAAAAAAGTCTTGGAAAACCTAGGAATAAAAAGAGAATGAATTATATCAAAATTAGCTAAAATAGTTTGGCGATGTAAAAGGACGTAACACCTTCCTGAATTCCATTAAAGAAGGAATTTTTGAAGGCTGCGTGCAAGAGGAATACAGTGCTATTAACATCAAGAGATGGACATGAAAGGGCCTATCGGAATGCACCATCAAAACAAGAGATAGAAGACGGTGGAGATCCATTACAGCCGACCTTCATTGTGGAGATGGTGTAGTAAAATCTGCGAGAATAATCGCTCATTTCAGTAAGATTTTAGTCATAAAATGATAATAATATTGTGTCTGACGGTGATCCTCTCACACGCCAGCATAGCGCTGAAAATTGTGCAGTGCTAAAGCCTATAGAACGATCCCACGGTAAAAATCTAACACGCATTTTAGTTTCGGTTTCGAAAACGTACTACCAATATTTAACATTTTTCCAGATCTGCTGCATACATTCTGCAGCCTAGCCTTATAATTAACGATTTTGCGGAAGTGTGCCGCAAAATAACTCTGAATTAACGTAAAATTTTGACTTTAACGCTGGTAATCAGTAGCAATCCTTACATTTTTTGGTAGTGTTACACGATACAATACAAATAATTAACGCAAAATGCTACCATCGCCTTGCCAAAACCCGCGTCGTTCTGCACGCGAGACTAATAGTATATACACGCTGTGGCAAAGCTAACGGATATACACACACAGACAGTTTAAATTCTCGACGCGTAGTGTAGTTGTGACGTCACAAAAACAAGTTGGTTTATTTGAAAAATTAAAAAGTGAGACAGAAGGAGGGGGACAAGATGGTAGACTTATGTAAAAAGTTATAATTAACGACTGTCAGTGATAAAACTGAAAATCTAAACGCAAATGAATATAGTCATAAAAATTATATATTCGTGTAGCTTAGTGTATTCTGAGCACAATTATGTTTTAATATAAAGGGTAGTCCAATTATTAGCCAAGTTATTGAGAAAATACTATTTGACTGAAAACGCTTAGACGAGCAGACTTTTGCCCTTGCTCGTTAACTGTAACGTTATTGGGAACGATAGTTGAAAGGAGGCATAGGAGTAATTCGAATCCGATTGGAGGGTATAGGAGGGTAGACAGAGAGTATTGGTTGGGCAGAAAAGATAAAATCTATATTTAGAAAAATCACTCCTAGAAATGTGAAGTAGTGTTTTTCTTTTTTAAATTTTGAAAATTGAAATGCTAGACCCTCGCTGTGATTGGGCCGGTCTAGGCATATTGGCAAAAAGCGTTTACAGCTCAGCGCCAGTTGTAAAGAAATATTCTAGAAGCAAGCTGCGTTGTTCTCATGAGTACCAAGTGTGTTATTAACCATTGGCAGTCTGAACAGAAGGCAAAGCTGAACTTAAACTACTATTTATGCTAAAGCCAGTCAACATACGTTTGTGATATTTCTTTGAATTGTGGTAAGGAAGGAATTTATTAATTTTGTTATTTCAAGAAAATTGGTGTCTGCGATACTGCTCGATTGGGAAGATTTTCGACTAAGTAAAGAGTCCCCAGCAGAGTTATGCAGGACCTGTGGGTTGTGTTAAAGCAGTAAATTGATGTGTATTGCATAACTGAAAATGATTTCCACAGTTGCCAGTGGGAAAGCTAACCCACGTTATCCTATGGAAGATCATCATTGTTGAAGTGTCAGAGGCGTTGTAGCCCTTAAGGAACAGAATAGGGGCACTGGTAATGCATTGTCATCTCAGAGTGGTATGGTGTGGTCAGAGAGATCTGACCCTTTTTCTTTATGTCAATTATTACATGTGAAGGGGAATATAGATGTGTTTTTAAGAATCATAACGTTGTTTCAGAGGTTTTTGTTCTGATACAGTGTGGGTACCAGAACCCTGGTGGCGTTGTTGCCGTGTACTAAAGTAACCTATTGTTTGGACCCTGAGGTCTAGTTACTGCATGTGGTGAAGTGGGATGTTATAAATATTTATAGGGGACTTAGTGTACTGACTGAGATCAGCTGTGAAGGTATATATATCTAATAAGAGTAGTGTATTATATATAACCTTACTTGCTGCCACATATGTATACCTCAGTCAGAATTATTCTGGAATAGTGTGATGACTACGTTATATGTCTAGGGTATGTGTATGATGAAGTGTAAGTCAAAACAACAACAGACAGATAAACAATTTAATTTATTCCACCACACTTGACAACACTGTGACACTCACATACATAAACACTCTATGAGGATATCTTAAGGAGTCACTGATAACTTTTCAAATAACAATATGTATTCATTGCTGTCATGAATGAATATGTGTCCTGATTCAACTACAAAGGGAACCAGGAATCACAATCAATTTAAATTACAAGTTATATGTACAGAATTTATCAATATGAATATTGTAGTGACATATATTATTAAAAGTATCCTATGTGTGTCAGTTGTGTAGTAGTAATATGAGGTAATACTGGTTTTGTTTTGTTCAAGCTCTGTTGGTATTTGTCATCATGACTTCAATAGTTTGTCTTTATTGGCTAGTATTGGAGATGTTCTCAGTTCCTGATATTAAAACAATTTACTTCCCCTCTTAAGTTTATGTTACAATGTTATTTTAAGATGGGGGTACATAATTTTGAGCTCAGCTGGCCACATCAGCTTATCTTGCGTGATGGCGGCAGGAAAAGACTCCTCTGCTCGATTTCTCCCCTGTGCTCTGGAGACACCTCACTGATAGCTAAATGGACCAAGGAGTATGCTGTCCGACTCTGGATTCAGCAAAGCTCTGACCAGGTGCTGCTCAATACCATCAAGACCACGGTCCCTGAAAACAAGAAGGATGTACCTTCTACTTCATAACTAATTGATACTCTAGTTCTACACTGAGCACAATACATCACAAACATTGAGTTCAGAGCGTTAGGCCAACTGTCAGCTTCATCTGAAATACTTTATACCAGTATTAACCTCCTTAATGGTTACTACGCCTCTGCACTTCCAGCATTATTTCTTTCTAGTCAATCATCTAGGTGTCAGTGTACTGTTTGGCCATTCCATGCCGTTTTACTTTCCTCCGACACCTTCTGTTCAGGCTGGAGCATTATAGGCTTTACATCATGTTTGCTACTGAACTACACATATATACAGGCATAAATTAACAATTCACATTCAATTTTCATTAAAAGATACTGAATGTTTCAAGCTTACCACAATTCATAGAATAAACACAGATACGTTGACTAGCAATGAATTCTGGCACAAATACTGGCACAAATTTCCATCTGCTTATGTTCCAGGCTTTTATTTAGCAAAAATATGAGCTGGCTTCAACGCACTGTTGCTTTATCAAGCTTATTTGAACTAGTGGTCTCGAACTAACGCTCCTAAGTGATTATATCAGCGAGTCTGGCCAATGGAGCCACGTTTCGACAAGTGTTTGAAAAAATTTTACCTTCCTACGTCTCCCCTAACAACCAAAGATAGTATTTATAGTCCGACCAATCGTGTTTAGTCTTATATTTGTTGCGCTCCAATCAATTTGGAGTTTACATGGTAGGCTATTTCCGTACGCAAGGTTTTTTCAAACACGTTATAAAAAAATTTTATGAGCAGAAATGATTTCATGCTGTCAGGCATCCCCACTATTTTATTTTGGTTATAACTTGTTAATTCCTAGACTATTTGCGTAACGTTTTACATATTCTTTGTCAGCAAGCCCTAAGGAACCCAAATAAACAAATTTAAAAGAGCTAAGTGGCTGCGTTCAAAATATGCAATTTCTTCTACCTCCTGTTTCGAAGATGTGCTGTCTGGGTACTGTAATGTTTTCAAACGTAAACCCATCTATTGTCATCTTTCCTAATAAGAGTTTTTCAGGATTTAAAAACCTAACTCTGGGAAGGTTAGTGTTTTTATCACTGTCCGTCCGAAAAAGTTAGTGCATGTGGCCTTA
The DNA here is from genome assembly GCA_024509875.1 of Oreohelix idahoensis. Lineage (NCBI taxonomy): Eukaryota > Metazoa > Mollusca > Gastropoda > Stylommatophora > Oreohelicidae > Oreohelix > Oreohelix idahoensis. The sequence goes on along the minus strand of JAMPIV010020909.1, from coordinate 143,064 downwards.
CACGCGTGATAGTAGTAATTGTGTATCGCGTTACGCTTGTTGGGGTGGCATTAATAGCGAGACGCGTGTTTAATTTTGCATGCGTTCCTGATTTCATTCGCCCCTCTCTCTTTCTATTTGAGTCCATCTGTTCGTTCGTTTTGGTAACGTAGTATAATTAATGTTAGGATTAATTTAGGTCATTACGCAGTGCCTCTCAATGTTTTTCTTAGAAATGCATACCCGTTTTAATGTGTTGTGGAAGCGCTTGTATTTATGCAGTGGCTTATATTTAACGTGGAAACGTTACAATTTGCAGACGAAGCATAAAACAAAGGGGATTTCGAGTACATTCCTTGTGACAGCACTGTTATTTTACCATTGCTCTTTTCTTTATTAGAATTTATTTGTTAGGCTTTATATTTCCTGATAATTTATATATGTGGATTAGAATATTTCACGACACCTCCCCTCTTAAAACAGACATTATATGTCAGTCCTTTATTCTATATACACATAGATAAATGTAAGTCAACTTGACTTTACTCTGCTGTGGTGCTATCATGGTTTTATGTAGTTGGGTCCATTCAGAGTAGGCACTACTCATGAAATCTGCCTCAGACTTCTACAACCAATAATATATTTCGGTTATGTTACTGAACAGCCGCAAGTGTGAGTGCTTGTCTTAATGCTGCTTCGCAACCCGTATTCACCATTTCTCTTCTCTGAGTCTGCGCAATGACATGTTCAGAGAACATTATATTTCCCTCAAAATGTACGTTATGAGGAGATAACATATACCTGGTGATAGCAGAGTTTTCGTAGTGGATCCCATAATCTTCTTATTATCCTGTATGAAACATTCGGAATATCCTCAATCAAAGAGGCAACTCAGGGATTCATTACGTTCCTCCGAAATGTTTACATCCAACAATTTTCTCATCATTCTAGAGAAGACACTAGGCGCATTCTTCAATCCAAATGGCAATCTATTAAACTCATAGTGTCCTTCTGAGGTACTAAAAGCTAGGTATGGTCTAACCTCAGGCTTTACTGGAATCTGATAGTATCCTTTACTCAGATCCACTTTTGAGAAATATTTAGCTTTATTTAGTCTGGCAAACAGCTGATTTGTATCCGGCAATGGATCCACCTGTCCTTCTGTAATAGCATTCAGTCTCCTGTAATCTATACAGAGTCTATGTTCTCCAGAGGGCTTCCTTAAGAGTACAACACCGGAACTATATGAGGATTCACTGTGCGAAATAATTCTGTCATGAAATATTCTAATCCACATATATAAATTATTAGGTAAATATGAAGCCTAACAAATAAAATTAATAAAGAGAAGAGCAATGGTAAAATGACAGTGCTGTCCCAAAGAATGTACTCGAAATCCCCCTTGTTTTCTGCTTCGTCTGCAAATTGTAACGCTTTCACGTTGATAGTAAAGCTTACTGTATTATTACCCGCCTTCTTCAATGAAACGTGTGCTGTATTTCTTGGAAAAGCATTGAGACGTACTGCGTAATGACCTAAATTAACCCTAACATTAATTATACTGCGTTACCAAAACGAACGAACAGATGGACTAAAGGGATAAAAAGAGAAGGGAGAGGCAGAAAGCCGAACACTAAACCCGCTTCGCGCGATACACAATTACTACCATCACGCGTGTAAGTCTACATGCACTAATTTTTTTTCAGACGGACAGTGATAAAATACACTACCCTTTCCCAGAGTTAGGTTTATAAATCATAACAGACTCTTATTAGAAAAGACAACATTATATGGGTTTACGTTTGAACACATAACAGTACCCAGACAGCACATCTTCTAAACAGGAGATAGAAGAAATTGCATATTTTGAACGCAGCCACGTAGCTCCTTTAAATTAGTATTTTTGGGTTCCTTAGGGTTTGCTGACAAATAATATGTAAAACGTTACGCAAATAGTCCAGGAATTAATAAATTATACCCAAAATAAAATATTGGGGGTGCCTGACAGCATAAAATCATTTCTGCTCATAAAATTTTTTTTATAACGTGTTTGAAAAAACCTTACGTTACATAAATAGCCTACCATGTAAACTCCAAATTGATTGGAGCGCAACAAATGAAAGCCTAACCACGATTGGTCGGGCTATAAATACTATCTTGGTTGTTGGGGGAGACGGGAAAAGATAACATTTTTTCAAACACTTGTCGAAACGTGGCTCATTGGCCAGTCTCGCTGATATACACACTTGGGAGCGTTAGTTCGAGACCACTAATTCAAATAAGCTTGATAAAGCGACAGTGCGTTGAAGCCAGCTCACATTTTTGCTAAAATAAAAGCCTGGAACATAGGCAGAACGGAATTTGTGCCAGTTTGTGCCAGAATTCATTGCTAATCAACGTATCTGTGTTTATTTCCATGAAATTGTGGTAAGCTTGAACCATTCAGTATCTTTTAATGAAAAATTGAATGTGAATTGTTGATTTATGCCTGTATATATATGTGTAGTTCAGTGGCAAACGTGAGGTAAAGCCTATAATGCTCCAGCCTGAACAGAGGGTGTCGGAGAGAAGTAAAACGGCATGGAATGGCCAAATAGTACACTGACACCTGGATGATGGACTAGAAAGAAATAATGCTGGAAGTGCAGAGGCGTAGTAACCATTAAGAAGGGTAATACTGGAATAAAGTATTTCAAATGAAGCTGACTGTTGGCCTAACGCTCTGAACGCAATGTTTGTGCTGTATTGTGATCAGTGTAAAAGAGAATATAAATTAGTTATGAAGTAGAAGGTACATCCTTCTTGATTTCAGGGACAGTGGTCTTGATGGTAGTGAGCAGCACCTGGTCAGAGATTTGCTGAATCCAGAGTCGGACAGCATACTCCTTGGTCTTTTTAGCTATCAGTGAGGTGTCTCCTGAGCCCAGAGGAGAATTCGAGCAGAGGAGTCCTTTCCTGCCGCCATCACTAAAGATAAGCAGAGTTGGCCAGCTGAGCTCAACATTATGTCCCCTCATCTTGAACTGACTTTTTAAAATTAACATTAAGAGGGGAATTTACTTGTCTTAAAATCAGGAACTGTGAACATCTCCAATACTAGTCCCTAAAGACAAACTATTGAAGTCATGATGACAAATACCAACAGAGCTTGAACAAAACAAAACCAGTATTACCTCATTTTACTACTACACAACTGACACACATAGAACATTTGTAATAATATATGTCACTACAATATTCATATTAAATATATTCTGTACATAACTTGTAATTTAAATTGATTGTGATTCCTGGTTCCCTTGTAGTTGAATCAGGACACATATTCATTCATGCCAGTAATGAATACATATTGTTATTTGAAACGTTACTAGGACTTCTTTAAGATATTCTCATAGAGTGTTATATGTATGTGAGTGTCACAGTGTTGTTAAGAGTAGTGGATTAAATTAAATTGTTTATCTGTCTGTTGTTGTGACTTACACTTCACCATACACATACCCTAGACACATAACGTAGCATCACACTATTCCAGAATAATTCTGACTGAGATATATAGATATGTGGTAGCAAGTAAGGTTATATATATAATACACTACTCTTATTAGATATATATATACCTTCACAGCTGATCTCAGTCAGTACACTAAGTCCCCTATAAATATTTATAACATCCCACTTCACCACATATATTGGGGTCTCGCTCTTGGGATTTTGAATCTTTCCCTATTAAAAATATTGGGGGTAATTCACTTCAGGGAATATAAGAATTAAAAGGTATCCTTGGGTGGAATTAAATAAGGTTGAGCTCACGGTGCCTGTGTTGTCCATTAGAGATTGAATTGTTGGTTAGACATTGTATTAAGTTACCTGATAGACAATGGCGGACCTGGCCAAATTTCGATCTGCTGCGGTTCAGACTGCAAAAGAGTTAGGATTAGATGGGCAAGTTATGGTTGCCTATGTCACGACGGAATGTGACAAATTTATTGAACGCGAAGAAAGAAGGTTTGAAGCCGAAAGAAGGTTAGAGGCTGAAAGGGAAATTAAGAAGTTACAATTTGAAGCTGAGGCTGAGACTAAGAGGTTGCAGATTGAAGCTGAGGCTGAGACTAAGAGGTTGCAGATTGAGGCTGAGGCTAAGAAATTGGAAGCAGAAAGAGAAGACAAAAGATTAGCAGCAGAAGAGAAGAAATTAGCTGCAGAAAGGGAAGCCGAGGAAGAAGACAAGCTGCAGAAGAAAGAAGATTGACTGCAGAGAGGGAAGCAGAAAAGGAGGAGAAAAGATTACAAAGGGAACATGAGTTACGACTAAGGGAGTTTGAGTTTCAAGGCCATGCTCCTGAAAATGGTGCCAGTCCCTTTGCCTCTGATGCTACGGTTACTCAAGGAGCCTCAATCTCAGCTATGAATTTTCATTTAGATCATTTTGTTGAGAAAGACGATGATATTGAGAGCTATATAAATAGGTACGAACTATTAGCTACCACGTATGGGTTAGAGAGAGAAAGGTGGAGCTTAAAGTTATCTCAGGGACTTCGTGGGGCAGCTTATGAAGTTTTTGCAAAAATGAGCAGAGGTGATCAGGAAAATTATGACATGCTAAAGCAGGCTCTTTTGTTAAGGTATGAAAAGAATGCAGAGTTTTACAGGAAAAAATTTAGGAATGCTAAACTACTGTCAGGTGAAACCTATCACCAGTTCTCTGCACGAATAGAGACATACTTGGAGAAATGGACTTCTCTGGGGAAAACCCAAGATCTTAAGGAAATGGTCCTTATAGAGCAACTAAGAGAGTCCATGGCTCCAGACCTGAGAAAGTTTCTCATGGAACAAGGTGCAGAGAGGCTGGGTGAGTTGCTAAATGTTGCTGAAAGGTATCAAGCAGCTCAAGCAGAGGTAACAGGTAATAAAAAGAAACAGGTGGACAACTTTAGGGCACCACAGAACTTTAATAAATTTGATCCTAAGGATCAAAATAAAGGTAAGCACCAATTTGATAGGCCACGGTATGACAATAAAAATAAATTCCCACAATTCGATGAAAGGAAATATGATGAAAGAAAATCTTTCAACCAAGGAAAAAGGTGGTGTAAGAATTGTCAGATGGACAATCATGACACTGACCGTTGCAGAAGGAAACCTGTGTATATGGCAACCCTTCAGGTCAGGTCGACCTCAAGACAGGAGGAGGATATTATGTTAGATACCACTCCAGAAGAGATGAGGAAGGCACAGGCTGGGGATAAAACACTCAAGCCTTGTTTCAGAAAATTGTCAACTTGTCATACAACTCCAGGCAAGGGAGATTTTTACATGAAAAACAAGTTGATGTATAGGAAGACTGGAGCTAGATCCCATGGTCACGGACAGCTGGTTCTTCCAAAAAGATATAGGGCAGACTTAATAAGGAGCCTACATGTGAAACCAGATGGGGACCATGAGAAGATAGGTACCATCATTCAAAAGGTGGCTCACAATTATTATTGGCCCAAAGCAAGATGGGACATTGAGAATTTTGTAGAAAGGTGTAGCATAGCACATGAGGGAACACCCACAAGTGGGAACATGGATCAGGACCTGGACACGCCACGGGGCAAAATTAGGCCTGACAATAAAAAGAAAAATAGATTTGATAAAGTGGACCAAATGGAATGGGAAGCCCCTTTTCACGGACAAGCTTCACTTAACTGTTTTACAATGGCCACTATGCGGAGAGTGCAAAAAGATGTCTTACCCCAGGATAAGCCGACAATCCCTCAATCGGACTTAAACAAACTGGAGGAAGAGGATGTAGAGAGGAAATCTCTCATCAAGAATTTTAAGAGGGGAGAAAGCCCCAAGACAAGAAAATTGGTAGCGGTCGTTTTGTGAATGATAATTCTGGGAGGAAAAATCATCACTATAAAGCTTCGAGTGGAAGAGACCGTACCGGTGCATGGACAAATAGGTCCACACAATTAAAGGTCCATATGTAGCTTTGTTAAGAACGTGGACTGATGAAAAGGCAGAGGAAAACATTACATCTTCATACCAATATGTGAATGAGCTGACCACTCGGTTAAAAACTGGCTGGAAACTTGCCAATGAAAATTTGAAACAAGCCAGGAAGAAACATGCTGCCTATTATAACAGGAAGGCGAAAGACAGAAATTTGGCTGTGGGAGAGAAGGTACTGCTTCTTTTGCCCGGGAGTCAGAATAAGTTACAAATTGGATGGCAGGGTCCATATACAGTTCTAGAGAAGGTGTCTAGAACAAATTATAAGATAGATAAGAAGGGGAAAGAAAAAATCTATCATGTGAATCTCCTGAAGAAATATTTGGAAAGAGAACATCAGGAAGAGACACACTTGTTGACCTTGTCCATCGCCATGGAGATGAAAAAGGAACCACTTTCATCATTTGAATATCCATTACACCCCTGTGAGACAGCAGCACAGGTGAAAATCAGTACACATTTAACGAAAACTCAGAAAGAGAGAGTGCAACAGGTTCTAAATAATCATGCAGAGGTGTTAACAGACCGACCAGGGCATACAAACCTATTGGAATATGATATGAAACTAATAGACTCCACACCTGTCTGTATGAAACCATATTCGATTCCGTTTGCTAAGGAAAAAGCTTTGAAGGAAGAGATAGACTATCTGTTGAAGGAAGGAATTATTTCGCACAGTGAGTCTTCGTATAGTTCCGGTGTTGTACTCTTAAGGAAGCCCTCTGGAGAACATAGACTCTGTATAGATTACAGGAGACTGAATGCTATTACAGAAGGACAGGTGGATCCATTGCCGGATACAAATCAGCTGTTTGCCAGACTAAATAAAGCTAAATATTTCTCAAAAGTGGATCTGAGTAAAGGATACTATCAGATTCCAGTAAAGCCTGAGGTTAGACCATACCTAGCTTTTAGTACCTCAGAAGGACACTATGAGTTTAATAGATTGCCATTTGGATTGAAGAATGCGCCTAGTGTCTTCTCTAGAATGATGAGAAAATTATTGGATCCTCTGAATAATCCCTGTATAACAAATTTTATGGATGATATCCTTATAGCAACAGAAACATTTGAGGAACACATTGACTCTCTGAACATGCTGTTTGATCGACTTAGGGAGGCAAATTTAACAGCCCGACCAACCAAATGTTGCGTTGGATGTAAAGAATTGGAATTTTTGGGACACACAGTTTATCAGGGAAACATGACCCCTGACCCAAAGAATTTAGAGAAACTACAGAAAGCCCCGAGACCACAAACCAAGAAGGACGTGAGATCCTTTGTCTCATTATGTGGTTTCTACCAGAAGTATATCAAAAACTTTAATTCCATATGTGCACCTTTAACTGAATTGACACGTAAAGGACTTCCAGATCGCATTACATGGACACCACAATGTGAAATGACTTACCAAGAATTGAAGGAAAAGCTCACAAGTAAACCCATTTTGAAATTACCTGACTTAAGTCAAGAATTCATAGTAAGGACGGATGCAAGTAATATTGGGCTAGGTGCAACTTTACTACAGAAATCAGATGCATTGGATGGGGAATTAAGCCCAGTGGCATATGCTAGCAGAAAGTTGAATAAAGCTGAAATCAACTACTCAACTAGCGAAAAAGAATGTCTTGCAGTAATATGGGCAATAAAGAAATTCAATATTTATCTATATGGGAAGGCATTTAAGTTGCAAACTGACCACAAACCTTTATCGTTTTTAGCACAGGCTAAGCATGAGAACTCTAGGTTACTCCGATGGTCTTTGCTTCTGGCTCCATATAATTTTAGCATTGAATATATATCTGGAAAAACCAATCTGGGAGCGGATTTTTTAAGCCGCCATCCGTGTGATGAGAATCACCGTAAACCCCAGAAATAATAATAAATTTCTCTATGTGTATATAGAATAAAGGACTGACATATAATGTCTGTTTTAAGAGGGGAGGTGTCATGAAATATTCTAATCCACATATATAAATTATTAGGTAAATATGAAGCCTAACAAATAAAATTAATAAAGAGAAGAGCAATGGGAAAATGACAGTGCTGTCACAAAGAATGTACTCGAAATCCCCCTTGTTTTCTGCTTCGTCTGCAAATTGTAACGCTTTCACGTTGATAGTAAAGCTTACTGTATTATTACCCGCCTTCTTCAATGAAACGTGTGCTGTATTTCTTGGAAAAGCATTGAGACGTACTGCGTAATGACCTAAATTAACCCTAACATTAATTATACTGCGTTACCAAAACGAACGAACAGATGGACTAAAGGGATAAAAAGAGAAGGGAGAGGCAGAAAGCCGAACACTAAACCCGCTTCGCGCGATACACAATTACTACCATCACGCGTGTAAGTCTACATGCACTAATTTTTTTTCAGACGGACAGTGATAAAATACACTACCCTTTCCCAGAGTTAGGTTTATAAATCATAACAGACTCTTATTAGAAAAGACAACATTATATGGGTTTACGTTTGAACACATAACAGTACCCAGACAGCACATCTTCTAAACAGGAGATAGAAGAAATTGCATATTTTGAACGCAGCCACGTAGCTCCTTTAAATTAGTATTTTTGGGTTCCTTAGGGTTTGCTGACAAATAATATGTAAAACGTTACGCAAATAGTCCAGGAATTAATAAATTATACCCAAAATAAAATATTGGGGGTGCCTGACAGCATAAAATCATTTCTGCTCATAAAATTTTTTTTATAACGTGTTTGAAAAAACCTTACGTTACATAAATAGCCTACCATGTAAACTCCAAATTGATTGGAGCGCAACAAATGAAAGCCTAACCACGATTGGTCGGGCTATAAATACTATCTTGGTTGTTGGGGGAGACGGGAAAAGATAACATTTTTTCAAACACTTGTCGAAACGTGGCTCATTGGCCAGTCTCGCTGATATACACACTTGGGAGCGTTAGTTCGAGACCACTAATTCAAATAAGCTTGATAAAGCGACAGTGCGTTGAAGCCAGCTCACATTTTTGCTAAAATAAAAGCCTGGAACATAGGCAGAACGGAATTTGTGCCAGTTTGTGCCAGAATTCATTGCTAATCAACGTATCTGTGTTTATTTCCATGAAATTGTGGTAAGCTTGAACCATTCAGTATCTTTTAATGAAAAATTGAATGTGAATTGTTGATTTATGCCTGTATATATATGTGTAGTTCAGTGGCAAACGTGAGGTAAAGCCTATAATGCTCCAGCCTGAACAGAGGGTGTCGGAGAGAAGTAAAACGGCATGGAATGGCCAAATAGTACACTGACACCTGGATGATGGACTAGAAAGAAATAATGCTGGAAGTGCAGAGGCGTAGTAACCATTAAGAAGGGTAATACTGGAATAAAGTATTTCAAATGAAGCTGACTGTTGGCCTAACGCTCTGAACGCAATGTTTGTGCTGTATTGTGATCAGTGTAAAAGAGAATATAAATTAGTTATGAAGTAGAAGGTACATCCTTCTTGATTTCAGGGACAGTGGTCTTGATGGTAGTGAGCAGCACCTGGTCAGAGATTTGCTGAATCCAGAGTCGGACAGCATACTCCTTGGTCTTTTTAGCTATCAGTGAGGTGTCTCCTGAGCCCAGAGGAGAATTCGAGCAGAGGAGTCCTTTCCTGCCGCCATCACTAAAGATAAGCAGAGTTGGCCAGCTGAGCTCAACATTATGTCCCCTCATCTTGAACTGATTTTTTAAAATTAACATTAAGAGGGGAATTTACTTGTCTTAAAATCAGGAACTGTGAACATCTCCAATACTGGTCCCTAAAGACAAACTATTGAAGTCATGATGACAAATACCAACAGAGCTTGAACAAAACAAAACCAGTATTACCTCATTTTACTACTACACAACTGACACACATAGAACATTTGTAATAATATATGTCACTACAATATTCATATTAAATACATTCTGTACATAACTTGTAATTTAAATTGATTGTGATTCCTGGTTCCCTTGTAGTTGAATCAGGACACATATTCATTCATGCCAGTAATGAATACATATTGTTATTTGAAACGTTACTAGTGACTTCTTTAAGATATTCTCATAGAGTGTTATATGTATGTGAGTGTCACAGTGTTGTTAAGAGTAGTGGATTAAATTAAATTGTTTATCTGTCTGTTGTTGTGACTTACACTTCACCATACACATACCCTAGACACATAACGTAGCATCACACTATTCCAGAATAATTCTGACTGAGATATATAGATATGTGGTAGCAAGTAAGGTTATATATATAATATACTACTCTTATTAGATATATATATATACCTTCACAGCTGATCTCAGTCAGTACACTAAGTCCCTTATAAGTATTTATAACTTCCCACTTCACCACAAATTCCTTCCTTCAACAGATAGTCTATCTCTTCCTTCAAAGCTTTCTCCTTAGCAAACGGAATCGAATATGGTTTCATACAGACAGGTGTGGGGTCTATCAGTTTCATATCATATTCCAATAGGTTTGTATGCCCTGGTCGGTCTGTTAACACCTCTGCATGATTATTTAGAACCTGTTGCACTCTCTCTTTCTGAGTTTTCGTTAAATGTGTACTGATTTTCACCTGTGCTGCTGTCTCACAGGGGTGTAATGGATATTCAAATGATGAAAGTGGTTCCTTTTTCATCTCCATGGCGATGGACAAGGTCAACAAGTGTGTCTCTTCCTGATGTTCTCTTTCCAAATATTTCTTCAGGAGATTCACATGATAGATTTTTTCTTTCCCCTTCTTATCTATCTTATAATTTGTTCTAGACACCTTCTCTAGAACTGTATATGGACCCTGCCATCCAATTTGTAACTTATTCTGACTCCCGGGCAAAAGAAGCAGTACTTTCTCTCCCACAGCCAAATTTCTGTCTTTCGCCTTCCTGTTATAATAGGCAGCATGTTTCTTCCTGGCTTGTTTCAAATTTTCATTGGCAAGTTTCCAGCCAGTTTTTAACCGAGTGGTCAGCTCATTCACATATTGGTATGAAGATGTAATGTTTTCCTCTGCCTTTTCATCAGTCCACGTTCTTAACAAAGCTACATATGGACCTTTAATTGTGTGGCCCTATTTGTCCATGCACCGGTATGGTCTCTTCCACTCGAAGCTTTATAGTGATGATTTTTCCTCCCAGAATTATCATTCACAAAACGACCGCTACCAATTTTTCTCTTGGGGCTGTCTCCCCACTTAAAATTCTTGATGAGAGATTTCCTCTCTACATCCTCTTCCTCCAGTTTGTTTAAGTCCGATTGAGGGATTGTCGGCTTATCCTGGGGTAAGACATCTTTTTGCACTCTCCGCATAGTGGCCATTGTAAAACAGTTAAGTGAAGCTTGTCCGTGAAAAGGGGCTTCCCATTCCATTTGGTCCACTTTATCAAATCTACTTTTCTTTTTATTATCAGGCCTAATTTTGCCCCGTGGCGTGTCCAGGTCCTGATCCATGTTCCCACTTGTGGGTGTTCCCTCATGTGCTATGCTACACCTTTCTACAAAATTCTCAATGTCCCATCTTGCTTTGGGCCAATAATAATTGTGAGCCACCTTTTGAATGATGGTACCTATCTTCTCATGGTCCCCATCTGGTTTCACATGTAGGCTCCTTATTAAGTCTGCCCTATATCTTTTAGGAAGTACCAGCTGTCCTTGACCTTTGGATCTAGCTCCAGTCTTCCTATACATCAACTTGTTTTTCATGTAAAAATCTCCCTTGCCTGGAGTTGTATGACAAGTTGACAATTTTCTGAAACAAGGCTTGAGTGTTTTATCCCCAGCCTGTGCCTTCCTCATCTCTTCTGGAGTGGTATCCAACATAATATCCTCCTCCTGTCTTGAGGTCGACCTGACCTGAAGGGTTGCCATATACACAGGTTTCCTTCTGCAACGGTCAGTGTCATGATTGTCCATCTGACAATTCTTACACCACCTTTTTCCTTGGTTGAAAGATTTTCTTTCATCATATTTCCTTTCATCGAATTGTGGGGTTTTATTTTTATTTTCATACCGTGGCCTATCAAACTGGTGCTTACCTTTGTTTTGATCCTTAGGATCAAATTTATTAAAGTTCTGTGGTGCCCTAAAGTTATCCACTTGTTTCTTTTTATTACCTGTTACCTCTGCTTGAGCTGCTTGATACCTTTCAGCAACATTTAGCAACTCACCCAGCCTCTCTGCACCTTGTTCCATGAGAAACTTTCTCAGGTCTGGAGCCATGGACTCTCTTAATTGCTCTATAAGGACCATTTCCTTAAGATCTTGGGTTTTCCCCAGAGAAGTCCATTTCTCCAAGTATGTCTCTATTCGTGCAGAGAACTGGTGATAGGTTTCACCTGACAGTAGTTTAGCATTCCTAAATTTTTTCCTATAAAATTCTGCATTCTTTTCATATCTTAACAAAAGAGCCTGCTTTAGCATGTCATAATTTTCCTGATCACCTCTGCTCATTTGTGCAAAAACTTCATAAGCTGCCCCACGAAGTCCTTGAGATAACTTTAAGCTCCACCTTTCTCTCTCTAACCCATACGTGGTAGCTAATAGTTCATACCTATTTAGGTAGCTCTCTATATCATCGTCTTTCTCAACAAAATGATCTAAATGAAAATTCATAGCTGAGGTTGAGGCTCCTTGGCTAGCAGTGGCATCAGAGGCAAAGGGACTGGCACCATTTTCAGGAGCATGGCCCTGAAACTCAAACTCCCTTAGTCGTAACTCATGTTCCCTTTGTAATCTCTTCTCCTCCTTTTCTGCAGCTAATTTCTTCTCTTCCCTTTCTGCAGTCAATCTTCTTTCTTCTGCTTCCCTTTCTGCAGCTAATTTCTTCTCTTCCCTTTCTGCAGTCAATCTTCTTTCTTCTGCTTCCCTTTCTGCAGCTAATTTCTTCTCTTCCCTTTCTGCAGCCTGTCTTCTTTCCTCGGCTTCCAATGCTTTAGCCTCTTTGTCAGCCTCAATCTGCAACCTCTTAGTCTCAGCCTCAGCCTCAAATTGTAACTTCTTAATTTCCCTTTCAGCCTCTAACTTTCTTTCGGCTTCAAACCTTCTTTCTTCGCGTTCAATAAATTTGTCACATTCCGTAGTAACATAGGCAACCATAACTTGCCCATCTAATCCTAACTCTTTTGCAGTCTGAACAGCAGCAGATCGAAATTTGGCCAGGTCCGCCATTGTCTATCAGGTAAATTTATACAATGTCTAACCAACAATTCAATCTCTAAATATATATCTAATGGACAACACAGGCACCGTGAGCTCAACCTTATTTAATTCCACCCAAGGATGCCTTTTAATTCTTATATTCCCTGAAGTGAATTACCCCCAATATTTTTAATAGGGAAAGATTCAAAATCCCAAGAGCGAGACCCCAATATATGTGGTGAAGTGGGATGTTATAAATATTTATAGGGACTTAGTGTACTGACTGAGATCAGCTGTGAAGGTATATATATCTAATAAGAGTAGTGTATTATATATAACCTTACTTGCTGCCACATATGTATACCTCAGTCAGAATTATTCTGGAATAGTGTGATGACTACGTTATATGTCTAGGGTATGTGTATGATGAAGTGTAAGTCAAAACAACAACAGACAGATAAACAATTTAATTTATTCCACCACACTTGACAACACTGTGACACTCACATACATAAACACTCTATGAGGATATCTTAAAGGAGTCACTGATAACTTTTCAAATAACAATATGTATTCATTGCTGTCATGAATGAATATGTGTCCTGATTCAACTACAAAGGGAACCAGGAATCACAATCAATTTAAATTACAAGTTATATGTACAGAATTTATCAATATGAATATAGTAGTGACATATATTATTAAAAGTATCCTATGTGTGTCAGTTGTGTAGTAGTAATATGAGGTAATACTGGTTTTGTTTTGTTCAAGCTCTGTTGGTATTTGTCATCATGACTTCAATAGTTTGTCTTTATTGGCTAGTATTGGAGATGTTCTCAGTTCCTGATATTAAAACAATTTACTTCCCCTCTTAAGTTTATGTTACAATGTTATTTTAAGATGGGGGTACATAATTTTGAGCTCAGCTGGCCACATCAGCTTATCTTGCGTGATGGCGGCAGGAAAAGACTCCTCTGCTCGATTTCTCCCCTGTGCTCTGGAGACACCTCACTGATAGCTAAATGGACCAAGGAGTATGCTGTCCGACTCTGGATTCAGCAAAGCTCTGACCAGGTGCTGCTCAATACCATCAAGACCACGGTCCCTGAAAACAAGAAGGATGTACCTTCTACTTCACAACTAATTGATACTCTAGTTCTACACTGAGCACAATACATCACAAACATTGGGTTCAGAGCGTTAGGCCAACTGTCAGCTTCATCTGAAATACTTTATACCAGTATTAACCTCCTTAATGGTTACTACGCCTCTGCACTTCCAGCATTATTTCTTTCTAGTCAATCATCTAGGTGTCAGTGTACTGTTTGGCCATTCCATGCCGTTTTACTTTCCTCCGACACCTTCTGTTCAGGCTGGAGCATTATAGGCTTTACATCATGTTTGCTACTGAACTACACATATATACAGGCATAAATTAACAATTCACATTCAATTTTCATTAAAAGATACTGAATGTTTCAAGCTTACCACAATTCATAGAATAAACACAGATACGTTGACTAGCAATGAATTCTGGCACAAATCCTGGCACAAATTTCCATCTGCTTATGTTCCAGGCTTTTATTTAGCAAAAATATGAGCTGGCTTCAACGCACTGTTGCTTTATCAAGCTTATTTGAACTAGTGGTCTCGAACTAACGCTCCTAAGTGATTATATCAGCGAGTCTGGCCAATGGAGCCACGTTTCGACAAGTGTTTGAAAAAATTTTACCTTCCTACGTCTCCCCTAACAACCAAAGATAGTATTTATAGTCCGACCAATCGTGTTTAGTCTTATATTTGTTGCGCTCCAATCAATTTGGAGTTTACATGGTAGGCTATTTCCGTACGCAAGGTTTTTTCAAACACGTTATAAAAAAATTTTATGAGCAGAAATGATTTCATGCTGTCAGGCATCCCCACTATTTTATTTTGGTTATAACTTGTTAATTCCTAGACTATTTGCGTAACGTTTTACATATTCTTTGTCAGCAAGCCCTAAGGAACCCAAATAAACAAATTTAAAAGAGCTAAGTGGCTGCGTTCAGAATATGCAATTTCTTCTACCTCCTGTTTCGAAGATGTGCTGTCTGGGTACTGTAATGTTTTCAAACGTAAACCCATCTATTGTCATCTTTCCTAATAAGAGTTTTTCAGGATTTAAAAACCTAACTCTGGGAAGGTTAGTGTTTTTATCACTGTCCGTCCGAAAAAGTTAGTGCATGTGGCCTTACACGCGTGATAGTAGTAATTGTGTATCGCGTTACGCTTGTTGGGGTGGCATTAATAGCGAGACGCGTGTTTAATTTTGCATGCGTTCCTGATTTCATTCGCCCCTCTCTCTTTCTATTTGAGTCCATCTGTTCGTTCGTTTTTGGTAACGTAGTATAATTAATGTTAGGATTAATTTAGGTCATTACGCAGTGCCTCTCAATGTTTTTCTTAGAAATGCATACCCGTTTTAATGTGTTGTGGAAGCGCTTGTGTTTATGCAGTGGCTTATATTTAACGTGGAAACGTTACAATTTGCAGACGAAGCATAAAACAAAGGGGATTTCGAGTACATTCCTTGTGACAGCACCGTTATTTTACCATTGCTCTTTTCTTTATTAGAATTTATTTGTTAGGCTTTATATTTTCCTGATAATTTATATATGTGGATTAGAATATTTCACGACACTGCACCAGGAACCTTGTCAGCGTGGTCATACCAGAGAGCCTGTGAAAATGACAGCAACATCATTTATCTAGATAAGTGCCATACATGTCGGCACTCAGTTTATCCACTAAAATACTATATTTCTGTATAGAAATAACATAACATAAATTGTTGGCAAGAAACTTTCAAGATAATTTTAAAAGAGAAAGAGGGAATGATGACAGTACCCCACCCATACTATTAATTACCAGTGTCATTAACTTAGTGAACATAGATACACATATTTTGATTGTCTTATTATAAATTGAATGGCCAGAAGATCCATGGTAGTATTTAAATTGTTGTAAATACATTCATAATATCAATTTTGGTTGTTGGACCTGATGCAGAAAATTCTGATCAGGCCAAATAAATTGTAAATAACCATTTTACCAAACTTTTAACACAGACTTCTATAAGATATATTTCATAGAGTGTCAGTGTGTTTGTGGTTGTAGTCTTGACTCAGTCATATATATATATATATATATATATATATATATATATATATATATATATATATATATGTATATATATATATATATAATATATATATATATATATATATATATAATATATATATATATATATATATAGGGTGTTTATAAAGTCGCTGTGCAGTGAATTTGAAAATTTTTTTTAGAAATTACGTCACGAATGATACAAATTTACGTCATGATATTGTGTTCCAATGCTGTTTTCCACAACCCCGTGTGCAGCATTACACAACAAGCCCCAATTGAAAACCACATTTCTGGTGACGTAGTCTCGCCCGGGCGTAAATTTCACTGCACAGAGACTTTATAAACACCCTGTATATATATATATGTATGTGTGTGTGTGTGTGTGTTAGTAATAACATGTGTTTGTAGTACTTGTACTTACAATACATCATACACTCATAACCCTAGACATATAGACGTAGCTAACATACATATTAGTCAAGAATAAGTCTGATTGAGGTCGTAAGGTGGTAGCAGAAAGGTGTTCTGATAAATCAACCCAACATTTAGTATAATCAGGGACCTTCACAGCTGACCTCATTCAGTACAATAGGAATAACATCTTATAACATCAAATCCACCACAGATGGCAGCTGATGATTTCCGCCTATTCACGAAGCTCTCCTCCGACAAGCCACTCAGTTATTTTCTTCTTCTTGGATCCGTGCCCCAACTCTGGTTCATACTTAGCATCACAGCCTCCACTGTTCTCCGCCAGGCTGTCTTTGATCTGCCTCTCTTTCGCCGTCCTTTTAGGGTCCATAGCATAGCAGTTCTGGTGATTGTGTCAGGGTCCCTTCTAAGGACATGGCCAACCCAGTTCCAGCGTCTGCCCACAGTGATGGCGTGCTTGCCTTTTTGACTGTACCGTGTAAGCAGTTCTTGATTGGAGATGGTATTCGGCCAAAAAATTCGAAGAATTTTCCTTAGGCAGGTTGCATGGAAAGAGGATAATTTGGACGTTTCCTGTTCTGTTACTCTCCAGCACTCTGCGCCATACAAAAGTACACACCTCTAGTATAATCTTAAGTTGGGTTTTGTGCTGCACTGAGAAGATTTCCAAATGTTGTTTAGATTTGCAAAGGCTGTTCTGGTTTTATTCATTCTGTTACTAGTGTCTTTGCTTGTTCCACCGTCTGGTGTTATTATGCTTCCTAGATATGTCATCATCATCTCAACCCATAACCCGTCATGGGTCGTAGGGGTGCCATGGTGGAAGCATCAGCAGACAGGGTCCTCCACTGCTCTCTATTCTCAGCAATGCGTACAAGTGTGGAGAAACCGTGTCCTGCCCATTCTTTGATGTTATCAGCCCAGGATTTTCTTTGCCTTCCTCTTCTCCGTTTACCTTCGACTGTTCCCTGGAGGATCGTTTTCGAAAGGGAGTCATGACGAGTTACATGCCCAAACCAGGCAAGCTTTCGACGTTTCACTATTGACAAAAGTGGTTCTTGATGGCCTGCATAGGTGTTTATCTTCTCTCTAACATAGACATTTGTTTTGTGCTCTTTATAGCAAATGCGCAAAATTCTTCTATAACATTTATGCTCGAAAGCCTGAATCCTTCGCTCCGTATCTGCAGTGAGTGTCCAGCCCTCACACCCATACAAGAGAATAGATAATACAAGTGATTTGTATAATTTGATCTTCACAGGAAAACTGATGTTACTTTTCCAGATCACATTCAACCTTGTCATGGCAGCTGAGGCCATCTCAAGTCTTGTCTTGATTTCTTTATTTGATCTTCCATCACTACATATAGTGGACCCGAGATATTTAAAGGTGTTAACTTCTAACGTTTGCCCATTTAACGTAATGTTGGTCGGAACATGTTTCTTATGGCTATTCACCAATATCTTGCTTTTTTCTATATTAATTTCCATCCCATATGTTCTTGTTACTTTCTCCAGTCTAGAGGTAAGGTCTTGAAGTTCTTATTCTGTTCCAGCTATCAGATCAATATCATCAGCAAAACGTAGATTACACAGAGGTCGGCCTCCAATCGATATGGTTGATTTATAATCGTAGAGAGCCTCCTGCATAATATGTTCTAGATAAATGTTAAAGAGCACTGGTGACAGGATACATCCCTGGCGAACTCCTACAGTTGTTTTGAAAAATTCTCCAATGTCATTGCTTGCAAAAACAGCACTGCTTGCGTCCTTGTATAGTGCTTCAATGATATCTATGATGTTGGTATCAAAATTGAATTTTCTCATTATTTGCCATAAACCTTCATGCCAGACTCGATCGAAGGCTTTTGTGAAATCGATGAAGTTATGGTATAAATCATGTTGATGCTGGAGATGTTTTTCGATCAGTAATCTAATATTGAAGATTTGTTCTGAGGTACTTCTTTTTGGTCTAAAGCCAGCCTGTTCCTCTGACAAGATTTCTTCTGATTTCTGTTTTATTCTGTTCAAAAGTATCCTTAACATCACCTTACTTGGATGACTAATAAGGCTAATTGTTCTGTAGTTCTTGCACATTTTTAGATTTCCTTTCTTTGGAAGCGGTATTACTAATGACTGCGTCCATTCTTTTGGAATGTAAATATGTTTGTTCCAGCTATTGGTTCCTTACTTTTATGGGCTCAGGATTTATTACATTGAGTGTCACAATTTATGTCTTATTCAGATTGATATTCAGCCACTCAATTATAATATGTTCTAAATGATGCTTAGCATATTGTTTTAAATGTGTTACAAAATACAGACAACTGCGGTTGCTAATTACCTATATTCATTAATGTTTTTGTGGTTTGATTATTTCCCTTGGCACAAGGCATCAGATTTACGGTCATATAAGTATAACAGTAATACATTGGTCTCAGCCGTACACGTTTATTTTAAAATAAAGCAAAATGAGTACCTGACACTGTTACTCAATTTGAGAAGACAATGGTAGTGAGGATTGGAACTAATCACTCCACCTCAAAAAGTACGACTTTAGTGAAGTCTTTAACACTTTATTTCAGAATCAACAGAGTTCGTGCCAATTAAATATCTCAGTCATCGGTAGAAGTGTAGGTACCAGCGTTGTGATGTGAACTTAGTTTCGTTTCCCGTCCAACGTTTCCGTTTTTGGTGGCATTGATCAAAAAGCTTTGGTTTGGTTAGGAGATCGGGTTTAACGCGTACCACACAACACTTAAACTTTAGGCTGGTAACATCCTTCTGTTGTTCTGTCTCCCTTTTCCACTCGTACCGTAGGGATTCCAGAACGAGGACTGCCTTTTAATGCTATCAAAAGTTTCCTCAGGATGTGCCCTATTCATTGCAAGTGTGTTCTCATCTTTAGTTTCACGGACGCTTGTCTAGTTCTTATCATCTGATCCACATTGGTGATCTTATAATACAAGTAAATAAATTAAGGGGCTGCAGTAAAACTGGTAAGGAATATAAGTTTATAAACTAATAAAACGGTATTGAATCAGTTTTACAAATAACAGTTCACATGAGACAAGGGACGTTTCGGGTTTTACCCTTCGTCAGCCACAAACAGGTGACAAAGACAAAAATTACATATAGGTACTACAAAACTAGACGATGAATAACAATACAAGAAAACCGTAAAATCTAAAAGAAATACTGAAACAAGAAAGTAAATAATCCAACGAAACGAAAAAAAGAAGAATAAACAAAACTGTGGAACTAGTTAAAGTTAGCTTAGCTCGATGCAAACAATCCGTGGAAGAAAGCGGTAGTCTCTTGTCACAGAATACGCAAGGAAGTGACGTGCGATAGCGACAAAACAAGAGATATAAAAACACAAGAAGATAGATCATAAAGACAACGAATAAAGAATGAAAAAGAGAAAAGCTACCAGAATTTATGCAAAATGATGTTGTATATTTAAACCGCCGGGAGCTAGAACGCCCATTTTAAAAATAAGGCGATTCTCCAACGAAAAGCGAGCCTTGTCATTACCGGCACATGAACGCAGGGCAGTGACATGTATATCGGAATTACCTGAATGGTCCGGTCTATTGAAATGAAGGGCCACCGGTAAATGTTTGTCCTGATAGATGTCATTCAAGTGCTCACGAAACCTGTCTGCCAAACGCCTACCAGTTTCACCAATATAGGTCATGCCACATCTCTTGCAGATGATAGCATAAATCAGGTTTCTGGATTCGCACGTAAAAGACTCTTTAATGATAAATTTTCCTTTAGGAAAAGTGACTGTCTGAGTTTGGAGTACAAACGGACAGGTCTTGCATATCCGGCGTTGGCACGGTTTAGTACCAAAGTAAGATGGGCTAGAATGTCGCAAGCGACTGTGTACAAGAATATCCCTAAAATTCCTATCCCTACGATAAGCTACCAAAGGTGTATCACGAAATAACTCTTTGGTATCAGGATCAGAGTTGAGAATAGGCAGATGTCGAAACAGAATTCTCTTTACCGCCAGGCAGTGAGGATGGAAAGTTAGAACCAGTTTGAGTCTGTCAGATTGGACAGAAGGTTTAGTAGTGAGTGCCGTCTGACGAGTGACGCGTGTGATACGATTAAGGGCATCAGATAACACATGTTCTGGATAAAGACGTCGGCGAAAGAACTCAAGCATCTCTTGAGCTCGCTGATGAAAATCATCGTCATCGTGACATAACCGACGCAAGCGAAGAAGTTGAGAAAAGGGAATGGAATTTTTACAGCTAAGAGGATGCGATGAAGTATAAAGAAGGAAACCATGAGCGTCAGTAGCCTTATAATAGACAGACGTTTTAAGACCAATAGGGCTAATAGTCACAGTGATGTCAAGGAAGTTCACTGAGGTCGTAGAAATTTCAGAAGTGAATTTGATGGCAGGATTGAAATTACCAACATAGTCGATAAATCGACGGAGGTCTACCTCAGACATGTCAGTAATGCCAATACCATCATCAATGTAGCGGCGGTAAAACTCGGGTATTGGCCCATCATAATTTTGAAAGACCAAATATTCAAAGTGGCCCATAAAAAGGCAAGCGTAACTAGGGCCCATCTTAGTACCCATAGCAACGCCACTGATTTGGTTGAAGAATTGGCCATTAAACTCAAAAGAGTTGAGATTAAGAACCAACTCAGCAAGGCGAAGAAGCGGACCTGTACTTATAGTAAGATCAGTACGCTGGTCGAGAAAAAATTGGAGACCATCAGCATGTGGAATAGAAGTATAAAGGGAACAAACATCTAGAAGGAAAAGACGGTAAGTACGATCAGGCGTGAAACTGATAGAATCAAAGGTAGTGATAGCATGAGTAGTGTCTTTCAAATAAGAAGGCAGATTGGCGACCAAAGGCTGGAAAATACTATCAAGGAATTCAGAAATACGTTCAGTGGGACAAGAGCAGGCTGAAACAATAGGCCTACCAGGGTTAGCAATTTTATGCACCTTAGGAAGCATGTAGAAGGAAGGCTTACCAAGACTACTATAAAAAATATGGAGAGATAAAGCACCAGAAGGGAGATGATCATCATGGACAAGGCCCCGGATAGTCTCATAGAAGGGAGATGATCATCATGGACAAGGCCCCGGATAGTCTCATAGAAGGGAGATGATCATCATGGACAAGGCCCCGGATAGTCTCATTGAAGGGAGATGATCATCATGGACAAGGCCCCGGATAGTCTCATAGAAGGGAGATGATCATCATGGACAAGGCCCCGGATAGTCTCATAGAAGGGAGATGATCATCATGGACAAGGCCCCGGATAGTCTCATAGAAGGGAGATGATCATCATGGACAAGGCCCCGGATAGTCTCATAGAAGGGAGATGATCATCATGGACAAGGCCCCGGATAGTCTCATAGAAGGGAGATGATCATCATGGACAAGGCCAATTGAATGTTCAGATCCAGAGATATCTTGTTTCAAAGATCACTAATTATGTTAAAAAGACTATTCCGAGAAAACAAAGAAAAATATAATACAACTTATAATACAACTAGTGTAAAAGCCCGTCATAAGACGGGAATTAAATTCAAAATCAAAAACGAGAAAAAATCAACACATCCGAAAAGAGGAGAGGTAGGAAAAATAAATATTAGGTAGACTATTTATACTTAGAAGTGCGAAGTATGATGAAATAACTACGCGCACAAAGCAGGCGCTATTGTTGCGCTACCACATAAAAATGATGGTATAAGCAATGTATAGCACATGTGCAGCGAAAGTGAATATTCGAAACAATGGAAACGTGGCATGTGAATAATACAATATGAAAATAATCGCACTGAAGAATTATATTTGTAATTGTATGTCTTATGGGTATCTTTACCTTTTTTATTGGGCCGGTTAGCTCAGTATCTTCTTGGTTTCCGACTTTTTGTCGTACTCACTGCTTTACTTTTAAACTTCGACGCGTGCCCAAATTCACTCCTGTCTGGTTTTGCATCTTTAATGTATTTCTAATGCTTTTTTCACTGCCCAGTACACAGGCTCGGACATCAGTTCAATCGTTTAGAGATATGCCTTTGTCAAGTGAGTTTCTTTTGTCATACACGGCGACTACAATAGCCCGTCATCATTACACTCCTATCGCTTTTCCTTTTGACGTCGGTCTCATTTGTATGTTCATGACTTCTCTGTACGTCATTTCACACATTCAGCTGATTATTTCGTGCTGTTTCTTGTGCCTGTATTTTATGCACAGCGTTTTTCTCAGCGCGACTTACTTCTCACGCTGTTGTTTTTCATGGACATATGTTTTTCTGTCGTCCCATATCTTTAATCGCTTCATCTATCGTCATGTACCTTCAACAATGGGTACAGCATTTGTTCTTATCGCCAGTTTTGGTCATACTGTTTTGACCCATTAACCAACGTTTTCCGAATTTAACTATACCACCATATGCCAGAGTTAAACGGCCCACATCACATTATTCGCGTAACCAAATTATACGTCGGCCATAGATAGTAAGCCCAAGAGGCCAGTCAACACAATACAACAGAAAAGAAGAGGTAACAATTGGTGGTAGTAGGATACCCAGATAAGGTTAAAAACTCAAATTTTCCTTTCAGAATCAAACAACCATGGGTGTAGTGTTAGTATGGACTTAAAATTTTGTTCCACATAATGACCTCATTAATTATGCAAATTAGCTATCCAATATGGCCGGCGTAGTGAATAAATTATACACTTTTTTTAAAACATCATAACTATTAGTTATTTGTATAAGGATCTGACTGAAACTTGGGAAATTGAATCAGTATATACAGCTTGAGGTCATGAACCAAAATGACAGAGATTGACAGAAAGGTTAATTTTTAATGAATTTTCAAAATTTCTATTTCTTGAATGTTTGACATTTGTAGGTCATAAAACTAAAACTTTTGAATTCAATTGTATCAATTTTGCTTCAGAATCTGTAAGAGTAAATGACAGACAACTGTTTTAATTTTCATGTCAATTGAATGTACAGATCCAGAGATATCTTGTTTCAAAGATCACTAATTATGTTAAAAAGACTATTCCGAGAAAACAAAGAAAAACAGAAAAAGTACTCACAAAATGAAGTTTAATGAGCTACTGTTGAATAAAGGTGTCCTTCTACTGCAGTTGCAGTGTCTATGAATCCTCTTTTCAGTGCTCTCAGGGTCTTCCTTCTGTTTTTTTTGTGTCTTTTCCATGGATATTTTAATAGATCTAGATATGCGCAGCGTGTCTCTTTTGGTGGATAATGTCATGGTACTAAATCCCAAAAAACCTAATCTGTGGCCTCCCCCAATAGAACGCACAAATGCCACCATTCTCACATTTACTTCTTTGTGTTTGTGAGTAGCTGAAGATGATACATCAGAAGTATTGAAATTGGCATTCCATTAGTCACAGTTTGTGCCCTTGATACTGATTTCATGACAAAAGCCATTCCGAGTCTCTTCAACGATCTCACAGGTCAGTGAGTACTGATAACATTTGTCACATCTAAAGTAAGCGCATAAAAACCCAAACAGCAGTTTTACATCCATAAGGATAAACCTATTTCCTCTGTTGTCATTTTTAGCTTGTCCTTCACTTTCTTGGACTTTTATTCTCTTTGCTGAGGAGCACAGAGGCTTCATAGCGTCACTACCGACAATAGGTGTCTCATTTTCAGGCAAAGGTTTAGAAAGCGTAGTAGTGTACTGATTTCCAAAGAACTTACGTTTAACACGCCTCCCAGTCTTTGTCTTATTTCCCATCGTGAACAAAAGAAGCTCTGCTAACTACTATTATACATAATCAGTATAAAACTAGCAATAAATAGAGTTTATGTGGGTGAAAATGCACAATGCAAGTACAAATGTTGGATTTTATGATCAAAGCTTTCTAGACACACACTTTTGAAAAATTCATAAGAAATCATAGTGATTCTCCTTGGAAAAGTTATAAATATCTTCTTCCTGTTGCCTCAGTATAATTATAATTTCGCAGTTTTACAATCACGTACCTTCATGTTGGATCATTATTCAACTATAAACATTGGTTGCTATGCAAATCACTCAAGGGGGTGTGTGTAGAAAAACACTGATTCCTATCACACCAGAGTATCTCTAAGCTTCTGTGAATTATTGTTAGTATAAGAACATGTTGACGATGATTTAAAGCATGAAAATGAAAATTGTTGGATTTTTATTTTTTTTAACCTTTTCTGGGTATCCTGCTACCTTAAATTCAAAAGCACCAATACCTAACGGCAATTTTACTTATTCAAAAGTATTTAAAAAACCTCTGTGCATCACCATAGTTCTATAAATATTTTTGTGCACACCGTCATTTGCGCACTTTTATTTGTCGAGTGTTACTATTTTCGGGAGAGTACATATAAGGGAAACAATACAATTGATGTCTAACTTTCAACCCAAAAAAAAGCTGGGATTTTAAATATATTGATTGCAACTCTTCTGTTCTACGTGAGCAGTCATATAATGAAAGTCTATAACTTCTTGGTTGTCGTTTTTGTTGTTCTCCATGTTTCACAGCCATACAATAGGACTGACTTAACATTTGAGTTGAATATTATTAATTATATGCCAGATTTGATTTCTTTTTATTCCTATATATTTCCCATGCAGTGAAAGCTCCTGTTGTCTTTTGTATTCTTATTTTAACTCTTAGTATACGAGCGGCCTTTTAGAAAGGCCGATGATCGATCTGCACTAAATAATTTATTTATAAAGATAACATAAAGTGTTATATATCAAAATGTGAAGAAATGAAACCCCTATATCATGCATGTAACTAAATTGTTCAGTGGTTTTAAACATGCATTCACCTATACATTTTCGCTGTTGAAGGGGATCGATCATCGGCCTTTCTAAGAGGCCGCTCGTATACTAAGAGTTAATACAAGTGTCTGTCCCTCCAACTATCTATATTGCTGCCTAGATATATGTATAACTCTACACCTTTATTGTTTCTTCAATCCCATGTTTTTAATTACATTAAAAATTGTATTATACAAAGCTCTCATATTATCCAGGAGTATTTGTAACAATTGCAGCACAAATACGCTTACTCTTTACACAAGAAGGAGAATGCACCAGTGTGTGAGGAAGAAAGTGGTAGAGAGAAAACTGAGCTGAACTGAATAATGTAGCTCCCAACCAAAGCACGCAAGAAAGCTATGTATACTTACACACTTTTCCTGGATGAAATAAAACACAATATGAAAAACCACCAAAACTCACACATCGATTTAAAAAAAAAATAAACAAACATAAAACAAACAAACTATTCAATGTAAACATTCAACACATCAGAAATAATCACAGGAAGCTGTTTAAAAATGTTTATTAAAAATTATAACTAAACAAAAAGTTATATAAAATTCTAATACAATGACTGATTACATTAATACTCATAACTGACAACCTTTAAAAAAATGACATTAAAAAAATAAACAAAATAATAAACATACAAACAACCTATTTTAAACAAGAATTATGTGTATAAACATGACCTACCATGCTTCAAATGAAAATGATGCATTAAATCAATGCATAATTGCTTGTGAGTTTTTGTCTCGAGTAGAGGCTTGGGAAAGAAAAACATGGATGTGAATAGACAATGATGATCAGATATCATGTCCAAAATAGCTACATATGCATCATGCTTGCATAAGAACCATTCTCTTTGGTGGAGAAGAAACGTGGAAAACAGACATCAAGGCAAAGCTTCAACTGTTGCAGTGACACAAAATTAAAAAATATATATATATCTGAAAATTGGAATATGTATACTTTCTGACAATTTAGGAATCTTCTTCTTCTTCGTTCGCCCTGAAAAGGATGTTGGTTGCGTTGTGTCCGTTTACGGCGAAGCTGCGATATTTGCGCCTTTCGGCCGACACATCCGACTTCAGCACAGCATTTTTGGGACCGGGTTAGCCTTCCCTCTTTGATCCCTACTCACTCAGCCAGACTGCAGTGATGCAGCCTGTTTCCAGGACCACCACTTGGGGGTGGAGTAGTCTTGGTCAGCTCTGGTTCGCTGACCCTGACGCAAGCAGTCTAGCTATTTAGGAATCTAAATATACCAAATTCAAATAACAGAACATGTTCTAAAAAAGGTGTACTCTGGTTTTGTATTTTCTTATGAATTTATGCTTCTCCTTTGAAGAAAATCATTAATTCTCAGAACTTTGATATGTGTAGCTAATTTTCTTAAAGTTTGCTTATTTCTTCATCAATCTACATGAGATTTGGCATAGAAATTTTCCACGGCATGTTTAAACTTTTGTCAGAACAAGTTTCTGACATCTTTTCACACAATGTAAAATTCTGCAAAATCTGCTACTATTTTTCG
The DNA here is from genome assembly GCA_024509875.1 of Oreohelix idahoensis. Classification (NCBI taxonomy): domain Eukaryota; kingdom Metazoa; phylum Mollusca; class Gastropoda; order Stylommatophora; family Oreohelicidae; genus Oreohelix; species Oreohelix idahoensis. The sequence goes on along the minus strand of JAMPIV010020909.1, from coordinate 115,970 downwards.
ACGTATGGTACTTACTAATAGTTCATCTTCTACATAACTATTTTTAGACATCGAATCTAATGCCCTATAGCCCACGATCTACTAAAGCTATTAACAAATTTTATTCTGAACACAAAAAAAAGTTTTAAAATGTAACGATCAGCTTCTTAAACAAATATGGTAGCTCATAACTCAAAATGTAAAAAAAAAAAAAAACCTTAGTGAATTTGAATTGAAATACAGATTTAAAATTAAATATGGCTGGCATTTCCACGGCAACAATAGCAGTGCCATCAAACATTGTGTTATTCATTCATTCCTTAATCTTCAGCTACCTGTGGAGCAGTCCTTCAACAAACTCATGTGATCCTATGCCATCCGCTCAAGGTCCTTCCATCCCCCTTTCTATTGGTTTCCAATTCCATTCAGCATGTTTCTATGGTTTCATTCTATTTCTCCAACCCTAGAAATTCCAGAACATGGGCTGCCTTGTAATGCTATCAGTTGGTTTCCTCAATGTGTGCATCCTATCCAATGCCAGAGTATCTTCTCCACACATATTGTTCCACTGATCTTTGTCTGGTTCTTGTCATCAGTTCCACATTGGCGACCTCGCCGTACCATTTCGACGCTTCTATTCTGCACAAACACCCATTTTAAAAAGTCTGTACTTTTCCGTGTGCCGCCGTTCTCCATGTTTCAGAGCCTTACACTAGGACTGCTTCGACAGCTGAGTTGCAGATTCTTAGTTACTGTGTTGGACTTTGAACTCTTTTTATTTCCAGATATTTCCCAATGCAATGAAAACTCCTCTAGCCTTTGGCATTCTCATTTTGGTACCACTGTCTGCCCCTCCAACTTTGTTTGAACTGCTGTTAAAATATATGTATGAGTCTGCAAAGAAAAAAACCATTTACAGCTGGGTAGACTGAGCGTATCAATATCATGAATCAAATCCGGCACCTTTACAGCGAGAGATCAGTGCTCTAACCACTTGGTCACCAAATGCTCACAATGAAATAGGGGAACACTAAAACCATATAAAGAAGACAGCCGGAAAAGACACAAAAATTATAGATAATGTGACATGATGAAAACAATATCTCGTTCGTCTCTTGAAGGCATAGCCAATCAGCAACGCGGAGTTTACTTTTCACGCAAGATGGCCGACTCATTAACATAAATTACATTGGCAAGATGGCAGGGAGAAAATGTGTGTTGTGATCGTACAGTAATAAATTCATTAAAAATCAATGGATTGACAGAAGGCAATTCTACTTCACCGATTCTTAGAAGAAGAGTAGACACAGGTGTGGTTATAGCCAGGAAGACAATATTTTTTATAATTCCAGGGATATGATCATGTAAGTGGGTCAAACAGTTCGAAAAATTATGAAAAGTGTGGTTTCAAAATTCATAGAAAAAGGAAGGACAGACGGATCTTGGAAAGTTTGATATGGAAGGAAAGCCACAGTTTGTCCGAGTAAAATGATATATATCAGAAAATAATAGCTTTTGTAGGAGAGGAGAACGACTGAGTTATCTGTGTGAAGAAAACACAAATAAATGAAAGTACTCAACAAAATCAAGAAATATTTTGGACCGAAGTCTGTGTGACGTCAGAGCTGAAACGGAGGGCTGTGCAGAGAGGATAAATACGCGGCTAGTTGAAAGTGGAACACACAAAGAGAAGTTTTACGCAGTGGACAGAAGGAGAGAGCATAGTCACATCTTCATGTACTAATCTGTATATAGTGGCAGCCTGCCTTACCAAACAAGTCCAACTTAGTGTATTTCTTAAAAGACCAGAGGGTTTCGGTCGAGAATACTGATCTCAGAAGTCAGAAATGTACACCACAAAGTATTATCCTGCAAAGTGACACAGAGCACAGCAATGGGTCACTCATATGTGCTGATATCCATTTGTAAATTGGACAATCAAAAGAGACTGTATATCTCAAGTGTGTGCAGATTCATTCGTTACTGTCGGGGACCAGTGTTGTCTATCCGCCAGAACATTAACCAAGGACACTGAGATAAGTAACCTAACTCAAGAACTTTGAGAGCAAAATTATGTGAGATAGCATCAAAGGATGAACAGAAGTTTTATCAAAAGTCAGTTACCAGACTACTATTAAAACAGTGACATTTTTACAAGTGTAAAATTCATTGTGAATTTGATGTAAATATAATTCCTATAAATATTTTCCATTTTAACATTCCAAGATAAGAAGAAGAGAAAAGAATCAATAGAAATAAATTGATTTAAATTGTATTTTGGACTTGGTTAATTCCCTACTGTTACAGTTAAAGTTTATTTGGAATTACATTGTTCTTATTTTCACAACATAGGGTATTTGTTAACGTAGGGGCACTTTAGTCTCCTGCATCTAATTATTACCATCTAGACAGGAGTACTTTACAGCCTTTCCTACACCTGTGTTATCCATACACCAGTGCTCATTTCTGGGGCTGGGGTATATCTTATAGTTCTTTATTCCATCTTCAACTATCATCGGCCATCTACAAGACAACTTATCACTCATAATATTCGTTACACACTACAAAACAAATTCATTACAGATAAGACAGTAAAAAACTTGAAAGGATGGCACAAGACAGCAAGGCTTGGCAAGAACTGATTGAAAGCCAATGCTCCACTGAAAAAAAAAAAGAATTCCATGGTAATCAGTGGGATCACGTTACGTGCCCATTGAGGCATATTGGGAATATGATGTTAGGCCCATATTTTCTTCACCATTCATTATGACAGTACTTACTGTTAAAAGTATAATTACAAGTGTTTCTTTATGGGGAGAGGGGTGTCAAACAGTTCAAGGACGCCCCTGATGGTAATGAATGAAAATGAAGCACAAACAGAAAACACATTTATTTTCGTAATCTTTATCTTTTCTCTATGTATTTTCAGACCTAGCTGCTGTGACCTCTCGTCAAGCCTGGGACAGAAGAGCCAGGTCATCAGCAAAGTCTAGGCCATCAAGTAGTTTTGTCAGAGACCACAGAGTTCCATTTCTGTTGGTTGATATTGTTTTCATAATTCAGTTTATAGTCAGTAAGAAGAAAAATGGCGACAAAACGCATTCCTGCCACACTAGAGCTCTTATCTTTGTCCTTCATTGCTGAATTCTACATTTCATGTCTTCATATGTTTTCTGTATTAAGTTAATGAACTTTAGGGAAACTATATAATATTTCATTAGTTTCCATAGAAACACTTTGTTGTGCACATTATTTTTATTGTAGCTTAAAACCTGTGCGTTTTAAAGGAGATTCTGCAATTATTTATGAAAGTAGCACAACACTGTAGCTCCTCCCCTTAAGAAGAATAGCATTACAGGGCTGCAGCCTTAAATCTGAATACCCAAAAACCGAAATATTCTGAAAACCAAAAGTTTTTTGAGGGCTACTTTTGGGCGATTTTTTAACACGTTTTAGGTGACTTTGGCTACTTTGGGCGACATCTGTAAACTGAAAAAAAATCTGTTTTCTGAAAGACGGCTGTCTATGGGCATTTTGGATTCAAGGATACTGACCTGTGGTAACATGGGAGAACAGGGCAAGAAATACAGAAATTAAAGAAGAACAGAATCAGAGGACCTCAGTCTTGAGATCAAAAGAGTGACAGAAATAGATCTAGCCTGTAAGTTGTAATGGACATGACAAGAGACAGCCATGACAAGACTGTACTCAAAAGTGGATTAAATGGAAAAGTAGAAGAAAACTTTGAGACAGAGATCTTAAATGAACATAACGTCCAATGGAAGATGGAGAAAGAACCTCGAGACTGGATTTGATGGAGTGTTTTTGTGACAATGACTGATGACAAATATTATATGATAATATGCAATTAGAGACAGCTCTGCCAATTCATCTTCACTTCTCAAAGGGTCCACACCTCCAAAAGGTTAAGAAAGAAAAACTGTCACATATCCTGTAATATTTTAACACCAAATCTTTCTTTTTTTAATCATATGATCACCCTGAGAGAAAGCAAGCAGAAAAATCTTTTCACTAGTAGATCTGATAAATGTAAGAACCCTCATCGTTAAATGTTACAAATATAGAACTCTTGTACATCATTGCCAAATAAGCCTTATTCTATCAATCCTTGCCCAACAATGCTGTTGTTATTGTTTGCGTTGCTTTGCATAATCTCTTCTTATCTAAATGGTGAACTGCATGAAAATAAATATTGCTAACCATCATCATTTTCCTTTTTGCTCTACACAGTGCATGGAGCCACTACTACAGCTGATCCCATGTGTAGAAAATCTGCTTCACAGGCATTCACAGGCAGTGGTTTCTACAGCAATTAGTTTTACATCACGATGTTGACAGCCTCCTGCATGCCTCATGCTAGAGAGCAGTAGTCTCTTCAAAGACCACTGGGAACTATACAGGGCAATGTGGATGAACAATATGCCATATAAAAAACGATGCCTATTATCAGCTGTCTAGGTGAGACCATGTCATCATTTTCCAGCTATGCACTGGATATAACAGACTTAGAGGTACCATCTATACCACAAGTACAGGATTGATTGGTATAACAGATCTCTGCACCTGTGGCATCAGTCCCATGACAGTAGAACATCTGCTGCAGTCCTGCCTAACATACAGCAATAAACGGAGTAGCATATGGCAACAACCTACTTCTCTCCACACAAAAATTGTTTGGAGATGTCAGGGACCTTGAGCTGACTAGTGCCTATTTGAGTCATTAAGGGGAGGTTTCACCTAAAAAAATTTTTTTTTTATTTTTGTCTTTACAAGCTCCAATTTTTTTGGGCATGTTTAGGACATCAAAGCATCTAATAAAAAATGCTCAATCATTGGAAAATAATTATATTGGGTCCTAATTTGCATATTGTTACTAAAAATAGAAACTTTTTTGTGTCAAGATGCACACTTTATTTGCAAAGATAGGACATTGGAATTTGGCTTGCACATAGATCACAGCATTCTCAAGACTCCCTTCTAGTTTCATTTTCATAAACTGTCCGAGTGATGTTTTATGAATTTTCAAAAATTAGACCCATTTTTCTTGATAAAAATACAGGGTAGAGATACTTTAAAAATTCACTGATCAAAAAGTTACAGGTTTATACTTTTAAAATTAGCAGGGGACAAGCACTATAGTATGATATTACAGTATACAAAGTTTAAAGCCTTTAGCTTTACAACTTTTTGAGTAATCCTGACATGATGTCATCAAAATTGCTGAAAAACAATATCGTAGAAATAAGCAAAATACAGAGAAAACATGCCTTAAAATAGTCATACTCACATTAGAATCCACCAATTGCATATCCATTCTCTTTGTTGGTATTCTTATAATCCAGGAAAGATTTTCTGTGCCTGTATTCTGCTTTTTTCATATCATATAATCTTAGGGAAGCAGAGACCCATGCCGCGTCAAAACCAGAAAATCCTTTGAAGCAGTATTTCCCAAAAGATAGACCAAGATTTTCAAAAATTCCTCTTCTCCCAAGTTCTCCATCATTGAAAACTATCAAAGCATCATAAACTGAAAGTTCTAATCTGTCTCTTCCTACAAATGCTGCTTTGGGACATCTGTTGCAGATCAGATTGTGGAAAGACTCATTAGAGTTCTGTGTTCCTCCATGAAGACATTTTGACAACAAGAAGTCTGAAGACAATTCATCAAAGACAGGCTGAATTTCTTTAATGACAAATTTAGGCAGCCTGTTTTTGTTAGCCTTGTTTATATCCTTTGGGCACCAATCTCCAGCACGTGCTTGAGAATGGCCATTATGCTTTTTTTCATATTGGAAATTGAACCAATATTTCCTCTTATTGCGGCACCGTAATGACCTTGTATTCTCATAATAGCACTCTTTGTTAATCTTCCAAAATTTCCAATACCCTTATACTTTTTCCCATCTTCTTCATTCTGCTTGCCTTTACATTCTGCAACTTTATCAAGGAGACGTCGTCCCATTCGTTTCTGAACATGGCCGCAGCATTCTAATTTTTCGATTTGAAGTCCAGGATACATTGTGGCTTTGCCTCGGCAACAGATTTAAAACTTTTTGAATCCCCATCTCCAAGATATTTTACATACTTCAAACCATGTTTTTCCTCAGATCTTCTAAAAATATTAATCATTCCATTTGATTTCATCAGATTTTTTTGGCATTGATTTGTGACCTTCATCCACACTGCAAATTCTTCATCTGTTTTGTATTTCTTTATAAACAAGTGAAAGTAAATGAACTTGACAGGCCATAGTGAGTCTCATTCACTGTGTATAAAGACTCTGTAAACTGATTCTGCTCACTGCTCGTAGTGACAGGTGATGTTAAACACTTTGGACATCATCATCATCTCAACCCGTAACCCGTCATGGGTCGTAGGGGTGCCATGGTGGAAGCATCAGCAGACATGGAGTCATGACGAGTTACATGCCCAAACCAGGCAAGCTTTCGACCTTTCACTACTGACAAAAGTGGTTCTTGGTGGCCTGCATAGGTGTTTATCTTCTCTCTAACATAGACATTTGTTTTGCGCTCTTTATAGCAAATGCGCTAAATTCTTCTATAACATTTATGCTTGAAAGCCTGAATCCTTCGCTCCGTATCTGCAGTGAGTGTCCAGCCCTCACACCCATACAAGAGAATAGATAATACAAGTGATTTGTATAATTTGATCTTCACAGGAAAACTGATGTTACTTTTCCAGATCACATTCAGCCTTGTCATGGCAGCTGAGGCCATCTCAAGTCTTGATTTCTTTACTTGATCTTCCATCACTACATATAATGGACATGGGAACTGTTTAACAAACTGCAAGACGCTTTCAATGCTGATAATTCTGTATCCTTCAATAGTTTCAGGATCAGTGTGTTTCACAGCTGTAGAAGTAACACTATTTAATTTACAGAATGATATTTCATTTGTCTGACATGTAGGCCTAGCCGTGATTTTCGGTAGTTTCATGGAACCAGAATACCTGTTACCTCTAAATTTCCTCTTAATGGGCCTATCCTTCCTTCTTTTACATGATGCTGTTGATTTATTAACACAATCCATTTTATTAAATAAGAAATCACTATAAATCTAACCATAATCGCAAATTCCACTTCGAAATTGACAGGAAGCACGATTCAGTATAAACATACAAGCATGCCTATTTTGATGTAAGCTTGATTCTGATTGGTTGAAGCTGGCGATCTTTGACCCTCATGAGAAGTTTCAGCCAATGAAATTTTATTTTATGTTTAAGGCTTATAACTGTTAAAAAATTTAATCTAATGCCTTGGCTGGACTAAATACCGAAAAAATTATTAAAATATGTTAATAAATAAAAAAGTTATAACAAAATAATTTTTTTGCATATATAATTAGCTGATTTGTGGCTGAACATACATATTTGAAAAATTAATTTTAAATATTTTTAAGCTGAAAACTGCAATAAAAAACATAGCGTTAGGTAGAAAAATGGTGACACTAAACTGTAGCATCAATATTGCAAAAATGATAATTTTTAAACAAAATGCCAAAATATGGGTGAAACCTCCCCTTAATGTGGAAGTCTGAGGACGAACGAGGATGAGAAAGAAAAAGTAAACCCCCTCTTCCCCGGGGAAGCCTACCACTTCTGTTATTTTTCTGTTGTCTAGTTTTCTACTTCTTTATTTCTGACGAGTGCCTGCAACATGCCTATTTATGTGCATAATTTACTGATCACAGGCCAAGGATATCTCTGTTTGTTAATATGCTACAATAACATATCACAAGTCAAGCAGCAAGAAAACAGCAGATTTAAAACATCATATTAATACATCTATTAATTGAGTTTATCATCACATATTAACTAAAACTTCTCCCTTATTATCACATATTAACTAAAACTTCTCCCATATGAGTTCTATTACCAAGAGTATTTTGAGAACAGCCTAGCATGCTTCTATAAAAATCTTCTAAAAGTCAGTATTCTCCAAAATTAACATGACCAGTAGCCTTAGCATGGTCTGATGCTTCCTTCTCACCTCGTAAAGGCTGCTGGCATGCCAGACATCTGAGAGAAAACCCTGCTACATCTGTGAATTGCCGAATGGATTCAGCCTCCGAGGCTATTTCAAGAGCCTGAGCCATGATGACTGCATTGTGAATGGAAAATTTTGTTCTTACCTGACCTGTGTGCTCAACTGATTCATAAATTAACGGATCATAATGAATGCCATCATAAATAAGAAATACTCTCTCCTTGTAGTGCTTGTCTTCACCGAACCTATCTACACGTCCACTCTGAGTGTCAACGACAGCAATCTCTGTGCTAAAATACTGAGACAGAATGGCAAGCTCGATTCCCCCTCCCCAAGAGTTCTTGTCTCGTATCCATTTGCAGTACGAACTATTTGGTTTTCCTAAAAAGGCTTCAGAAAAGGTTGTGGAATCTGAAGAAACTATTCCTGCTATAACTTCTCTTAACAGCGGGGCAGCTTTTAAATCCAAAACGCCTTCATTCATCACTAGATTCACACTAGTGAATAAACACGAATTATCTGCAGGTACTACTTTTCGGGTGAGTATCCCTGAGGCTCCTTCCTCCAATTGGTGATGCAGCATGGTGTCTAAGCGTTCATCATGTTGCACTATTGTTTCTCCAGCATGTGAGCTAGATGGACTATTAATCATGTCGACATTACCTATAGAATCATCTTCCTCAACAATGATTGTGTCTCCTGAACGAAAAGGTAAGGACGACAATTCAGCTATTTCATCACTGATATCTATAACCTTTGGTGGATATCCCTGCCGGATTTTAATACGATGCTTGGGTATATTTGATAAGTCAGCAATTACCTCTTTTAATCTGCCAACAGTTGATGCCAAGCATAAGCCTTCCAAAAGTTTGGGACCACTCTTGGTTTGCATACGCAGTCGAAGCTCCTGTCCTGACATTCTTATGTGGATGGCCACCTGCAAACAGACAACAAACGATAAATGAATGCCCCACACATTCAAGCAAAACAGGGAAAATGTTTAAATTAATGTAGTTTTGTTTCAGACAATCATGACAATGTTCTTGAAAAAATGCAATTATGTGATTTTTCAAAAAATTGTGAGTGGAAACCACAATCACTATATCTTTAACTTTCGTCAATGAAACTAGTAAATGTATATATTACAATCTCATTAACGTTTTAATTACAACAATTTTCATGAGCTATAAATTATACGTCTTTCAAAAAACATTAATTAAAATTATAGTACAATGCAGAAAAATGTGCTACAAGTGAATGTAATAATGAGATATGTGTATTGCTGTTTTTATTAAAGTCCCTGCTTAGTTACTTGTTTTGTTGCTTCCACTTTAAATGACAAATGTAATAACAAAGCAGGAAATGATAACAAGAATGACCCTGAAGAAACATCACTACAAGATGTAGAATCATACACATATATTGGCAGCAATATAGACAAAGTTGGAAGGATAAGCACTGATATCAAAATAAAAGGCAAGAGAAGCATTCATTGAACTGAGAAATATTTGGAGATCAAGCCCCACAAAATAATAATTTTTAACTCAAATGTCAAATCAGTCCTATAGTGCGGCTCTGAAACATGGAGAACAACAAAAACTACAACCAAAAAACTACATACTTTCATTAGTTGGTGCTTGTGTAGAATAAGATTGAAATGAAGCAACAAGGTCACCAATGTGAAATGATGACAAGAACCATACAAGTGCCGGTGGAATGGAAGATGAGAACAAGATGCTGATGACGACAGTTGGTACATATACTGAGGAAAGCTGTTGATAGCATTACAAGGCAGTCCTTATTCTGATATCCCCAGTGTAAGAAGTAGAGGGAGACCAAAAAATGCATGGTGAAGAGAACTGGAGATGACAAGAAAGGGATGAAGAAGACATGGAAAGACCTTGAGCTGATGGCACAGGATGAGACAACTTGGCATAAGTTTTCTGAAGGCCCATGCTCCTTGGGGAGGTAAAGAGTGGGTGATAATAATGGGCAATTTTGCCCAAGTGGTTATTGATGCATCAGCTGATAAGTCACCCATCTCAGTACACCTTTATGGAAAAATCTTGAGACAAGCAATTAGCTGCACATTCGTATATTTATTTTAATGTATGGCCTCAATATTTTACACATTATTATTTTTGAAAAGCTCGAAACAGGGTTATGGTTAGCGTGATTTTTTTCTGTATGTGCATCCTAAACCCTATATCAATCCTAGATTCTAGCGCTAACAAACTAACTGTAACCCTATTTCTAGTGTTTTGTTTTCTTTTAGGAAATAATAAATGGTTGCAGATCTAACAACAATAATGGCTAATCTTAACCTGAACCCTTTCCCCCTGTTGACTTTTTTCTTGCGAGTTGCAATTGCAGATGAAAAAGAGCATGCATGTAGACTTTGGCTACGCTGACCTGGTTGTCGTAATGCTGTATCACGAATTGCAATTGCAGATGAAAATGAGCATGCATGCACAAAGCAAACTTCCGCTACATATCACATATTGACAGCCATTTGAGAGAAATTGGACGAGTTGCCATAATCTGTGATTCAACCAGGAGATTCTTATTATCTATTGTATCTGGATAATCTAGTACACTTGGATTAAAGTTCTTCTTGCATTTTGTACCTTCCAGAATAGTAGGCCTCCTCTATAATATATGCTTCTGCAGACAGGATATTTACATCATCTTTGTATTGTTTTGGTTGAAATGAAGAACAGTAGTAGGACTATATGGCCTTTAAAAAATCATTGAGATACGCAGTAATAAGGGTTTACGGTTAGTTTTAGGAATCCCAACCCTAACGACGTGGGCGCCTTATTTGGAAGACATGGGACACACGTCCCATTCGTGTTCATTTCAACCTTTCTTGTCACACGTTTTGCTAATTCTTTAAATGTTGAAACGTTTTTCTTGTACTGTTTCAATTTTACTAGGCCTATCCTAAATTTCTGTGTTCTACTGAGTTATTCACTTTTCTTTTGTTTTCTTCGTTTTATTTTCTTGTTAATAATTCTGTATTAGTTTGCCCATGCTTCACTTTTATTTGGAAATTAGTTTTATGGGGTATGAAATCAAACACATTTTTTAACATTTCTGACCACATACCACGTGTAAGAAAGACTAATTCACTTTCAGCATCAGATAAATGTGATAATGTCCATGGCAAGTTGTAAGCATTTATGTTTACTTTAATTGAAACCGAGTATTCTGAAGTCATCAATAAAAATCATTCATTGCAATCAATGGAACGAACCGTAAAATTACGCTAAACGTCATCAAAAGGTGTGTTTTCGTCTTCAGGGTAAGCTACTCTCATGAGTTGTCTTGAAGCTTGTGTAATGAAATCAAACTAGCATGTAATAATATAAATTAACTCGTTAAAAAAAAAAAAAAAATTTAAGAATACAATAATTATGAAGAATCAAATATTTAATGACAAAGGAAAAAACGTACACACGATTATGGGCAAAAGAGTAGGACTATAGTATCACGGAAAATGCATCCATTTTCACTGTAGAGATGGCGGCATTACTAAAAGCACTAGAAATATTCTCTAATACCTCTCCCAAGAAACTAACAATTTTAACTCACTCTTACATACTTACTTACTTAGTCGTTCCCCTTCTACCATGAGGTTTAGAGGTTTGGAAGAGAGAGCGTCATACTATCATATCGGTTGTCTTCCTCCTTGCCTGGTTCCATTCTAGTCCTCGGTCCTTCAGAGATTGTTTAATGTTGTCCTCCCAACGAACGAACTTTATTTTCAAAGGGTTGAGAATTGGGCACACAGGCCCGTCTAACATTCTGCCCTTCCTTTCACTCACCTTTCATACTGAATTCATTTATTCTCATATGCATGTTACATATCAATTTCAAGAAATTCAACGTAAAGTAAAATAATAATATAGCACACTCATATTAACATTAATTACTTATAAGCATGACATAACATATGTTGAAAAGTACAAACATCGTCATTAGAACCTACAGTTGATGTTATAAGAAAAGATAAACCGATTGGGGGGGGGGGGGGGGGGGGGGGGGCATGTAACCAGAATTCAGAAAGTATTTAAAAAAGTCTATGATTGTATGAATAGGGACTGAGGTTGTTTCTTAGGTTATGTGGAAGACAATTCCAAAGATGAGCAGCAGAGTACGCTAAGCTTTTCTTGAATAAGTCAGGCCTAGGCTTGGGCACTTGCAATCTGTTAAAGTGATGATAGGAAACTCTTTACAGAGCGATACAACAGGAAGCAATCTGATCATCAGAAGAAGTCCCCCCGTCCGACAAGTGTTTCGGCCCTATATACTCCTTTACACTCTAAGGGGGCGGGCCCACTTGGGTCATGACTCCCAAGCGTCTCAGCTTCCTGTTGTCTTGCATCGAAAATGAACCCATTTCACTTATGGTAGCAACTTTAAATTCCACAACTCCGCCAGCCGTGGAGGCAATTGTGAAAGTAACAAAGAGAAGACAAATTATTCCGTTCGTTCCGTCGCACACACTGAGACACCAGCGCGAAGTCAACGAGTCGCCACTGCGCGTTCCCCACTGGACTATTGATACTGACACCCCTTATAGTATACACCGCTTGTCGCCCCTGAGTCGCAGCCCATTCACTAGTCCACCACAAACCTCAGCGTATTGTGGACTTAGAAAAATTCCTGGTGTTTTCTGTACCGCAGCGTTTATTGTTACGATCTCCATTCCCCATTGCGGTTGTTCCACAGCCAGCCTGATGCCTTTTCGGCAGTTTCACTAAGCCTCTTCAGGGCCCTTGTTCTCGACTGTCCCCTCAGCCCCAACAGTTTCAATAGATCATACACTGATGCAGCCACAAGCCCTCTTGCGCCCACTTCAACAGCCATGACCCTTGCAGTGAACCCATCGTGTCTCAGATCCGCGGCCAGATCACTATACTTGGCCGCTTTGAACGAATGTTGCTCATCTAATCTGGATTCAAATGGCACGGTCAGTTCAATCAGTATGACCTGAAGCGTTGCTGCAGAATGAAGCACTATATCCGGCCGTCTCCGCGATTTTCGGATACTCTCTGGATATGCCCCTCGTCCAGGTAGGTCTACCGCCATCTCCCAATCATTTGCACAATCAAGAAGAGATGGTAAACTGCTACCAGGTTTATTCGGTTTGGGGTGTGCTGACTTTCCTGCCCTCAGAAAGTATGTGTTTGCGGTGTCTGGCCGGACTTTGCTATTCGCCTTCATTCTTGCCAGATCTATTGTCGCAGCAAGCTCATTTAGCACTTTGTTATGGCGCCAAGTGTATCGCCCTTGCCCTAATGACACCTTACACGCTGAGAGCACGTGTTCAAGTGTCTGCCTCCCCTGGCACAGGGGGCACTGCTCATCATCCGACTTTCCCCATTTCACAAGGTTGGTGGCCGATGGCAGCAGGTCATACAGTGATCTGACAACGAAGCTGAGCCTAAGAGGTGCCATATGCCATATATCATTCCATGTCAAGGACCTCTGCAGGGCTCCTTCCCATGTAGTCCATTGGCCTTGTTGGACCTGCTGCACTGCTTTTTGCAACCTCTTATCATTCTCAGCTTCTCGTATCTCCTGAACTACCATGTCTCTGCGCTCCCTGCTTGATGCCTTGGACCACCAGCGGATGTCTCCATGACCAAATCCCCGTCTATTCGTTTGTGTGTATCCGATTACCTCCCTCAGTTTGAGTGACTCTTGGGCAGCATCAACAGCTTCTTCCACTTTCCACTTCCTTCCCGTTTTCAGTGTGGGCTGAATGGACTTAACCACGTCATCAGCTGACTCGCGTAGCATCATTGCAAGCCTTGCCTTTCCAACTTTGTACTCTTCAACAACTGACTTGAAAGGAAGCAGAAGTTTTGACTTTTTGCAGTACAGTGCTACATCTGACAGACCTGGTGGTACTCCTAGCCATTTTCTCATGAACTTGTTGACCTTCTGCTCTATGGCTTCCACTGTACTTGTGCTTATTTCATATATAAGCAGTGGCCACAGCAACTTTGGTATCAACATGAACTGGAGGCACCACAGTTTGAACTTCCCCAGGAGTCTGCTTTGGTCTATGATCTGTAGCCCTCTGTCTGCCATTTCTATTGTCTGTTGCACTGCCTTTGAGTCTTTTAATGAGGCATCGTACACCCTGCCAAGACTTTTAACAGGTTCCTCAATGACAGTAGGGATTCTTTGGTTGGAAACCGTGAATATGACCTCTGCTATCTTCCCTTTCCTGACTGATAGGCTTCTCGACTTCTTGGGTTTGAAGCTCATTCTGCACCAGCTGACTAGTTCATCCAGGCGTGCTAACATCCTCCGGGCCTGATGTTCATCTGATGTCAGAATTGTTGTGTCATCCATGAATGCTTTGAGCGGTGGCATGAGACACATTCCACCGAGCTTTGGACCTATAGCCATTCCTTCAGCCGCATTGAGGATTACCTGCATAGCCATCACGAATAGTATCGGAGAGATGGTACATCCCATCGCAATTCCAACTTCAAGGCCAATCCACTTCGTTGTGTACTCTCTGGTTGAAAATCTGACAGCAAACCCTGCGAAATACAGCTTCAGCATTGCTGCAATCTCTTGTGGAACATGATACATTTCTAGGGCCTGCCACAACATCTGGTGTGGAACGGATCCATAAGCATTCGCTAAATCCAACCAGATTACATGGAGGTTTGTTCTGTCAGACTTTGCCTTTTGGATTGCTTCCCATATCATTGTGGCATGCTCTAGACATCCTGGTGTACCTGGGATACCTCCTTTCTGAATGGTAGTGTCAATGTACCCATTTGCCAGGAGGTATGTAGTGAGTCTTTTCGCCATCACTGAGAAGAATATCTTCCCTTCCACATTGAGTAGTGAGATTGGCCTGAACTGACTGATGTCTGTGGAATTTTGCTCCTTCGGGATGTAGACTCCGTTCGCCTTTCTCCATTCCTTGCTTACAAGCTGGGTTTTCCACGCACTCTTCAGTAAACGAAGCAGTCGTTTGAGCACCTCAGGGCATCTCTTATACACCACATATGGAACACCATTAGGACCTGGAGCTGACTTGCATCGAGCTTTCTGGACAATGCTTTCTACCTCTTGCACCGTTGGGGGCTTGGTGTTAAATTCAGCTCCTGGCTTACTCGGCCATTTAAGGCCTGCCATGCTGCTGAGCGGCTCATCTTTGCGACCATCTGAATATGTCATTCCAAGGTGTTCTTCCAGGTCTTCTTTCCTGATGTTTAGCGTACCCGACCGTGGCTGCTCAAACAGTTCTTTGGCAAACTTGAAGGGCTCCCTGAAGAATCTTTCCCTATCCATTCGAGTCTTCCTTTTCTTCCTGCACAACCTTTCTGCTCTACAAAGGGCATTATGTTGGCCTTTCAGGTGCTCCCAAACCTGTCGTAACCCTTCCTTCTCTGCGGCACCTGAGTTTTTGAACAGTTTTCGGGCATGCTTCTTCTGTTTTCTGATTTCTTCTATTTTAATTTGTCTTCTGCTTTTTCGTGGTGGGTGACTTTCCCTTGCCTCCCTCACTCCGAACACTTTGCGACAGTGCAGATATATTATGTCGCCGAAGATTTCCAGCTTCTTCTCCAAAGTTATCTGCTTCAGGTTGTTATCCAACTCTTTTGCCAAGGCTTCGTCCAGCTGTTCCCAAAGCCCTTTTGCACTGGCGGGTGGAAACTTGATTGCATCTCTCTTCCCGTCCAAGAAGTGTGTGAGATCATCATCAGGCAGATCAACTTGAATGTACTCAGCACTGTGGATTGACTCCTGGCTGCGTTCTTCTAACGTCTTATCCGTCGAGACAGAGCGCTGTTGATCTCCCCCTGATGACCTCCCACACCCCTTTTTCGTTCTGTGGATTTTCATTCCTCTCTGAGTAGAGAATTCCCTACCACAGGCACATGGAAACTCCAGCCGTTGTTCAGAGCTCGAAGTCCGTGTAACGGGTCTGGTCGATTCCAATGAGGCGCCTGTGGATTCATCATTCTCCCCCCCTTTCGGTGAATCCTGGGGGCATCTATCGTTTTTGGGTTCTACAGCAATTGAATACAGCTTACGGGATGCTAACCCGGTCAGCCGGTTTCTAGTCTTTCCCAGTGTCATCTGTCTTTCCAGAAGTCAATCTGTCTTTTCCCGATTGTCACTGGTTTGACCATGTAACTATGATAGGAAACTCTTTACAGAGCGATACAACAGGAAGCAATCTGATCATCAGAAGAAGTCCCCCCGTCCGACAAGTGTTTCGGCCCTATATACTCCTTTACACTCTAAGGGGGGCGGGCCCACTTGGGTCATGACTCCCAAGCGTCTCAGCTTCCTGTTGTCTTGCATCGAAAATGAACCCATTTCACTTATGGTAGCAACTTTAAATTCCACAACTCCGCCAGCCGTGGAGGCAATTGTGAAAGTAACAAAGAGAAGACAAATTATTCCGTTCGTTCCGTCGCACACACTGAGACACCAGCGCGAAGTCAACGAGTCGCCACTGCGCGTTCCCCACTGGACTATTGATACTGACACCCCTTATAGTATACACCGCTTGTCGCCCCTGAGTCGCAGCCCATTCACTAGTCCACCACAAACCTCAGCGTATTGTGGACTTAGAAAAATTCCTGGTGTTTCCTGTACCGCAGCGTTTATTGTTACGATCTCCATTCCCCATTGCGGTTGTTCCACAGCCAGCCTGATGCCTTTTCGGCAGTTTCACTAAGCCTCTTCAGGGCCCTTGTTCTCGACTGTCCCCTCAGCCCCAACAGTTTCAATAGATCATACACTGATGCAGCCACAAGCCCTCTTGCGCCCACTTCAACAGCCATGACCCTTGCAGTGAACCCATCGTGTCTCAGATCCGCGGCCAGATCACTATACTTGGCCGCTTTGAACGAATGTTGCTCATCTAATCTGGATTCAAATGGCACGGTCAGTTCAATCAGTATGACCTGAAGCGTTGCTGCAGAATGAAGCACTATATCCGGCCGTCTCCGCGATTTTCGGATACTCTCTGGATATGCCCCTCGTCCAGGTAGGTCTACCGCCATCTCATCGCGTCTTTCATTGTAATTGAACATTGGCCACAGATATGCTGGAGCATTGTGAGACAGGATTTTGTGAACAAATTTTGCTTTGTTAAACAGAAGGCGCTTTCTTAAGGGCAGTATTCGGAGATTTTTATAGAAATCTACACACTGAGTTAGGCAGTTGTCAGAGACTAGACGCACTGCACGCTTTTGTAGTGAACGGAGTCTCTTTGTGTTGGACATTGAGCAACCATCCCAGATTGTGGAGCAATAGTCTTCTTCTTCTTCTTCCTCGTTCGTCCTGAAACGGTGGTTGCGTTGTGTCTGTTTGCGCCTAAACTGTGATATTTGCACCTTTCGGTCGACACATCCTACTTCTGCACGGCATTTTTTAGGACCGGGTTTGCCTTCCCATTGCGATCCACACTCGCTCAGCCAGACTGCACTGCTGCAGACTGTTTCCAGGACCACCACGTGGAGGTGGAGTGCGGTCTTGACCAGCTCTGGTTCGCTGGTCCTGACGCAGGCAGTCAAGCTATGAGTCGCTGACTGCGTTCACTATTGCTGCGTCTTTTGGTCCCGAGCAATAGTCAAGGTTTGCTTGTATGTGAGATATATAGAACAATTTTCGTGCATTTTCATCTAGGAAATGTTTGATTTTAGCTAACTGGTAAACTTTCTGTGCCGTTTGCTTGGTCAGTGCATGTACATGTGAGTTCCAATTTAGATGCTGGTCAACGATTATACCTAGAGTTTTATTTTCATTAACGTTTTCAATTAGTGAGGTACCAATGTAGATCTGAAGTGTTGTTTTCTCTGAATTTTGTAATTTTTGTCTAGTTGATATTAACATGCATTTCGTTTTAATGATATTTATTAGCATGCGATTACCGTTGCTCCACTTAATCAGATTATCTGTATCCTTTTGTAACGAAAGTTCGAGTGTTTTACAACTTTTATCACTCTTGTAAACAGTACAGTCGTCCGCAAACAGATCACAGGATGAGTGCTTGATGTGAAGAGGAAGGTCATTAATGTATATGGTAAAAAGTAGAGGACCAAGTATAGAACCCTGAGGAACGCCAGTATTTATTACTGCTGGGCTAGAATAGGAGTTATTGTAAGAAACTACATGTTTTCTGTCTGACAGGAATGATGTAATTATTGTCATCAGTTGAAAGTTTACTTTTGATGTTTCTAGTTTTCTAATTAAAATAGCGTGATCTATCATATCATATGCTTTTTTAAAGTCTACAAAGACTGCCCCACACATGTTATCGTTGTTAATATTTAGGTGCCAGTTGTCTTAGTTAGAGCAGTGTGACATGAATGTTTAGGCTTAAACTCCGATTGACTATCAATTAGCAAGTCGTTGTTAACTAGGTGTTGTAGTGTTATTTTATGAATGTGTTTTTCCAGTGGTTTGGATAGCGATGATATTAGAAAGATTGGCCTATAGTTACCAAGGTTACGAGTATCAGAGGAACCAGGTTTGAAAAGAGGATATACCTTAGCGACTTTAAAATGCAACGGGAAGTAACTCTTTGCTATACATAGATTGTATACGTATGATAGTGAATCACTAATAACTAGTGCCCCTAGAACTTTACTGTGCAGAATATCTTCATGACAATAATATAGAATGTTTCTTGTTAAAATTTAACCGATATGAAATGAACAACTGAGAATCCGAATATTAGTTTATTTGCAGGCATCAAATTTACCTATAAACGTAGAAGAGGTGTTAAGAGTAGAAAGACCTAGGGAACTGCATTATATGGTAAAACAGTATTTAACCAGAACAAAAGTTAATATATAACAATTGGGAAGGTGAACGTCTGATGATGTTCTTACAATTTATATGACTAATGGCAAGTGAAAGTCATAAAATATCTTACTGGAAACACCAGGCCTTTATACTCCTGTCCCTGAATATTATCTTTGTTTGGTGTTTTTGTTTTGTTTTGTTTTGTTTTATCTCGTTTCTTTGTTTGTTTTTTTTTAAAACATACAAGCAAAATAGGTAATTTTGGTTTGCCATTTCTAGTGCACTGGTTTCCTAGCGCTCAGTGGTCCATGGTTCGATCCCTAGATGAAGTGGGATTTATTTTAGGCCGCAAACGGCTCCAGGGTCGACCCAGCCTCATGAATTGGGTACCAGGTCAACTCTGGGAAGGTTAAGGCAGCCGGCATGATGCTGACCACATCACCCCTAGTGTGCCGACGGTCAAGAAAATATGGGCCTAACACCATATTCCCTATATGCCTCAACGGACGTGTAACGGGATCCCTTACCCTTCTTCTTCTTCTTTGATCCTTAGCCGCCGACCGTCAAAGCAGTCAGTGGCCATCACGCCTAGTGGCGTCTTGTAGGGCAACAACAAATTGATTCCACTTTGCTCGGTCGGTGGCCATCCTTCGTACAGTGCCCCAACTCTGGTTCATTCTTTGCATCTCAGCCTCCACAGTCCTCCGCCAGGTTGTTTTTGGTCGGCCTCTCTTTCGTTTTCCTTCAGGAGTCCAAAGCATAGCTGTTCTTGTGATGGCATCGGGGTCTCTTCTGAGGACATGACCAACCCAGCTCCAGCGTCTGCCAGCTATGATGGTATGCATGTCCTCTTGCTTGCTCCGAGTAAGCAGATCTTGGTTAGTGATGGTATTTGGCCAAAAGATTCGGTAAATCTTTCTTAGGCATGTTGTGTGAAAAGAGGACAATTTCGACATTTCCTTCTCTGTAACTCTCCAGCATTCCGCACCATAGAGAAGCACAGAAAGCACACAGCTCTGATATAATCTTAATTTTGTGCTTGTGCTGTATTGAGAGGACTTCCAGATGTTGTTTAGGCTAAAGAAGGCTGTTCTTGCCTTATTCATTCTGATGTTGATGTCTTTGCCTGCCCCGCCGTCTGGTGTTACTATGCTTCCTAGGTATGTGAAGTATCTGTCTGTACCAATTGCTGATTCCTTACTGATATGGGCTCAGGGTTGCTCACATTGAGCGTCATGACCTCAGACTTCTTTAAATTGATATTCAAGCCCACCTGCTGGCTAAACTTATTAAGTCTATCCGTTTTTTCCTGGATGTGTTGATGTGAATGTGCTAGTAGTGCAATGTCACCTGCATATTCCAGATCTTCCAATGTAGAAAATGTAGTCCATCTTATTCCTCTTGGACTGCCCTCTGTTGTCTGGCGCATCACACAGTCTATGACTGTTAAAAATAGAGTGGTTGATAAGGGGCATCCCTGTCGTACTCCTGTCTTCACCTCAAAGGTTAGGTTGCTCTGACCAACACTACACGTAAAGTTGGCATAGAGGCTTTTTATGATTGACACTATGCAGCTTGGAATTCCATAAGCCCTCAGTATTTTCCATAAACTGTCCCTATGTGTGCTGTCGAAAGCCTTTTCAAAATCAACAAAATTAATGTAAAGCTGTCTTTGCCATTCTGAGCACTGCTCTATAATGTTCCTGAGAGTGAATATATGATCTACACATCTCCTGTTCTTTCTAAATCCTGCTTGTTCTTTCCTCAGTTTGTGGTCTACTGCCTTTGAAATTCTCTGTATAATTATCCTGCCTAGTATTTTGCTGGGAACTGAGAGAAGAGTGATTCCTCTCCAATTATTGCAGTCTGCAAGATCTCCCTTCTTGGGCAATTTGACAATTATTCCTTTGTTCCACTCTGATGGTGTTGTCCCCGTTTTCCAGACTTGTGCAAATAGTGGTTCTAATAGTTCTGCTGCTAGCTCAGGGTCTGTCTTAAATAGCTCTGCATTTAAGTTATCATGGCCCGGAGCTTTGCCGTTCTTTAACCCTTTGATTGCTGTGATGATTTCTTCTTTGCGTGAAATGTCTGTATTCACATCTAGATCGTTTTCAGCTTCAGGAACATTCAATTGTGTCTCTGGTGGTTCCTTGTTCAGAGTTTCTCTGAAGTGCTCTGTCCATCTTGTTTCCTGTCCCTCTGCTGTCGTGATGAGATTACCTTGCTTATCTCTTACTAATTTAATATTGTTTTCACCTCGTTTTCCGCTGATGAATTTAGTTATTTTGTATACTGTGCTTTGTTCATTTCTCAGTGCTGCCTCCTCTGCCTGTCTTGCAAGATCGTCTAGGAAATTCCTTTTGTTGGCTCGGGTTTGGCGTTTAACTTCCTTGTCCAGCTGACTGTACTGTTCGCTATATAGTTGCTTTAACCTGGGGGACTTCGCTTCTGTTTTCTTTTTTTTCATTTCCTTTCTCATCGTTATGGTGTTTAATGTTTCTGGTGTTATCCAGTCTTGCTTCTTCCTTTCCTGGAATCCCAAGCATGATTTGCTGCTTTCCTTATATATTGTTGAAATGGTGTTGCATTGCTGGTCTATATCATCAGTCAATGTCTTTTCCTGACCTTTGGCAAATTGATATCGTTTCTTTATGTCAGCCGCAAAAGCTTTTCTGGTAAGGGGGTCCTTCAATTTGCTGATGTCAAACCTTTTCTGTGTAGTTACAGTTGGTCCAGCCCTTCTTAGTTTCACTTTCAGTTTTGCTACTACTAAATGGTGATCACTTCCCACATCTGCACCTCTTCTTACCTTCACATCTTGTAATGCATGTCTCCATCTACAGTTAATCATAATTTGGTCTATCTGGTTTCTGTCCCGACCATTTGGTGATTCCCATGTTAATTTGTGAATTTCTTTATGTGGGAAGAGTGTTCCTCCAATGACCAGGTTGTTAATGCTACAGAAACTTATTAGTTTATCCCCATTTTCGTTTGCTGTTCCGCTGCCGCATTTCCCCATTGTTCTTTCGTTATATGTATTGTGTGTACCAACTTTCGCATTGAGGTCTCCCATTACTATAACAAGATCATATTTAGGTGTGTCTTCCATTTCTTTCTGCAGTTGTTGATAGAATTCATCCTTGACCTCTTCATCGCTATCATTCGTTGGTGCGTAGCATTGTATTATTGTAGTGTTGGTGAATCTCCCTCTCAATCTTAATCTTATCAGTCTGTTCTTGATGGGTTTCCATTCCAGTAATGTCCTTTCTATCCCTTTCTGTAGAATAATGGCTACGCCTTCACTGTGCTGTCCATCCTCTCTTCCAGAGTAAAGTACTGTTTCTCCTGTTGCTGTTTTAACTTTTCCTGCCCCTGTCGATCTGCTCTCGCTTATCCCCAGGATGTGTAGCCTATAGTTTCTCATTTCTGCCGTGACCTGTCTTAGTTTACCTGTCTCGTACATTGTCCTGACATTCCAAAATCCTATTCTTGTATCCTGTTGTGCGGTCAGGACATCCGTTTTCATGTCAGTGGCTTCCTTTCGGCTTTCACCACTGACAGTCATACGAGCCACAGACTCCGAATGTCCATCCCGCAGCAAAGTTTGTTCATTTGATGTTGTTTCCGTAACTTCATTGTTTTTTTTACATAGACAGGGGTGTCAGCCCTATGCTAAAACCCCCAACCTGGAGGACCAGGGTACCAGCTTTTGTCTGACCCCTACCCACACAGACCAGTCCAGCTTGGTTGAACCTACCAGGAGTAAAACTCCCACTGGCATAGCTCTGGGGATTACTCAATCTAACAATTACATGTAAAAGCGTTTTGATTATAAGGGGCTCTTATCTGAGCGCTTAAAAGGAGAACGTAGCCTGAACATTCTCCAACCCACCGCTCCTCCCTAACGTCCCTCGTCCCAGTTTCTCATACACCTTTATAGCAAAGATTCCCAACCTTGGGTACACGTACCAGGGGGTACTAGATGCTTGTCAAGAGTGTACAGGGAATATTTGGTAATTAACTGTATTTTCCTATTCAAATATTGCGTAGCAATGTTACTGAGAAAGACAATGGTTGTGGATTGGAGAGACAACATCAGTGATGCGGGGGCGAGATAGTAAAGATAGATAGCGCGGTGGTTGAATTGCTAGGATCATTAGCAAGGCAGGAGCCGCGCTAGCGTAGTGGTTACAACACCGCTCTGGCGACCGGGTGATTCAGGATCAAACCCGGGCGACGGCATTTGAGCATTTTTCGTCGACCGGGAATTGGACTGGATTAACTCGAGACCTGGCGAAGACATGTGAAGGAGTGTCGTCGACCAGGGATTGGCGGCTCCTGAGCCGACCCAGCTCTAATGGGTACCTCCGAAATCGGCGAGTATCTGCCTGAATGGCGAGGGACACCTGTCTCTGTACAAGAAAAGGGATACTCACGTAAAATCAATGTCAGGTTAGACATTAATAATAACCTGAGATTTCGCCTCGAGTATTAGCGGGCGTACGAAAAAAAAAAAAAAAAAATTAGCAAGGCATAGTTTCATCTATTTTTGCAATCCTAAGCTCAGGTAACCATCAGGTAACATAATCGTCTGCCACGAAAGCGGGTGTGAAAGATAACGAAGCCCCTGTTGTCCACTTGGTCAACCCTGAAGACAGACAAACTAACAAAAAGAAGGATGTGGCCAGCTTACTAAGATTTAATCAGCATATTTTGTTTGGAAGGTAATAACCAGTGCTAAATAGTGTTTATCAGTTTATTATGGGTGAGTATCCACTGGCAAGGTGTGTCAAGATGTACTTTTCGTTGGCAGCTGACGAAATTAGATAACATTTTGTTTAAAAAGGACCAACTTTGCTTTGTTGTAGATTTGATTGTCTCAGCATTAAGGGGAGCTAGTGATAACGTGATATCCGCTATACGTTAGTAAATGAGAGGAAAGTTTAAATACAGCCAGGTGTATAACTAACAGTGCTATATATAGTTTTTTTTTTGGTGGGACCTCAAGACGCAGCAATAGAGACCGCAGTCAGCGACTCATAGCTTGACTGCCTGCGTCAGGACCAGCGAACCAGAGCTGGTCAAGACCGCACTGCACCTCCACGTGGTGGTCCTGGAAACAGTCTGCAGCTGTGCAGTCTGGCTGAGCGAGTGTGGATCGAAATGGGAAGGCAAACCCGGTCCTAAAAAATGCCGTGCAGAAGTCGGATGTGTCGACCAAAAGGTGCAGATATCACAGCTTAGGCGTAAACAGACACAACGCAACCACCGTCCTTTTCAGGACGAACGAAGAAGAAGAAGAAGTTTTTTTGTGTAATGCAAGAACATGGGGAGAGAGGGGGGGGGGGGGGGGGGGGGGGGGGAGGGCAGGGAATGTGTTCTGGAAGCCAAGGGGCGGTGACTCGAAACAGTTTTGGAAACACTGGTCTAACATTTGTAGGTACTGAAAATTTTTAAATATTTCAATGTAAACTGAATTCGGAAATATCACTTTAAGTAACAATGTACCGAAACTACTAGAGTACAACGGGGCAATCTGTGCAATTTCTCCTGATCCCCTTTACTTACTTACTTACTTAGTCATTCTTCTTCTACACTGGGGTGTAGAGGTTTGCCAGACAGAGCGCCCTATTATCTTATCGGCTGTCTTCCTCCTGGCCTGGTTCCAATCTAGTCCCTGCTCCTTCACAGAATGTCTATTGTTGTCCTCCCAGCGGATCTGGGTTGTCCTGGAGGTCTGGATCCCTGGCTCTTAGTTTCCCATACTTGTCGTGGTAGCCGATCTTCTTCCATTCTGCAGACATGGCCAAACCATCGTAGTTGGGACTGATCTACTTGGGTCTGCAGGGCTGGGTTTTGAGGTCATGACGTATCGTCTGGTTGCGGACCATGTCTCTTCTTGTTACTTCAGCCATTCTCCTCAGATACATCATTTCTGAAGTTTGGATCAAGCTTTTGTGGGTTATATTCATTGCTCATGACTCGCATCCATAGGTCAAGACTGGAACATAAGTAGTGTGGCAGCGCTGGTTAACAGTTGATTGGTGCAACAGCCTTTGTCTACCCAGGATCTTTTGCCTCAAGCGTTGGTGATTGACTTCTCCGTATGTTGGCCGTATATATACAACACACATTTAGTGACCACATAATACCACGTAGCAACTCTGGTACAAACATGGGAACGCCGCATTCAACTGGAACAAATGTTTATTTGCACTATGTATAACAAATGTCGGTGACCCCTCCAACAATCTGGGTCCATCCGACTCTCCTCTCTTGAACACTATTAGCTTCCATACACCCATGTAATTCAGAATTTCACTGTCTTATGCATATTGTCCCTTTGAGGACAGTACCGGTACATGTATATTATTGGAATGCGCTCAGGTTATTAAGATAGTTATACCGGACTGACTCAGGGGAATGTAACTTTTCCTGATTATGGTGGCCGCTATCTTAGCACACTTATCCACCATCGAATTGTCATAACTACTCTACGTACCCTTCCTTCAGAATAAACCTTCACCGCCCCTTCCTCCTTGTACTATTATCGGAACTCGTCAGCCTACCTATATATTGAGGCTTATGACTCGGGATATCTAAGAGACGACACATAGGCTCCTTTAATTAGTGGTCGCCTTCAATATGGCTGCCCTGCTTCTGTTTCGAAGTCTCTCACGCTTCTGCCTGATGCTGAGAAAAACGTGCCTAACCTCTTTCTGTTTTGACCCTTCCTATGCGCATCATTTCCGCACATCCCTTTTTTCTACCTCGTCTATACCACTCATGTTAGACTTCTCATTTTTCTTTCCCTTACTGCCACAGTGGAGCGGTACACAGCCATCGTCGTCTTCTTGCTAACTTCTCTTTTACTGTGGAATCCTAGATTTATGGCACGAAAAGGTCTTCCAGCTGCTGCTCTTTTGGTAGTCAACTCTTCTTTGATAAATCGCTTCCAGTTTATAACAGCTCCAATATATTTAAAATGGTTAACCTGCTCCAGGACCTGTTCTCCTAGCATAGTCTGATGCCTTCTGTCCTCTCGTGATTTCACCATGGTTTTTGTTTTGGAGCTGCTGATGACCATCCCTCTCTTCTTCAGCTCTTCCTTCCAGACTAGTAAGTTAGATTGAAGATGTGCCTCTGATTTAGCAATAGGGCAACATCATCGGCAAACGCCAGCTCTGAAATACAATCCTGTCTCATCTTCCAGTACCCCATTGAATACTTTCTTGTCCTGTCCTTACATAAACTGATGACGTCGTCCACGAGGAGTATGAAAAGATAAGGCGACAGAATATCACACTGTCTTACACCATTCTTGGCCCTGAACAATTCAGACTTATAGTTTATCGTCCTCACATAATTTATGTACGTCTTGTAAAAGCTCTGTATAGCATGGGTCAGAGGTACCGGTGCTGGATTTTTTTTTTTAGCCAAGCAGTCCCAAAGTTTGCTCCAGGAGACTTTGTCAAACGCTTTCTCTAGATCCAAGAAACAAAGATGAATCTCACCTTTATACTCAACTTTTTCACTCAGCTGTCTGCGTATGAAGATAAGGTCTTGAGTACTTCGGTTTACTCGGAAGCCACACTGGACCCCATCTATTAGTGGCTCAGTCAGGCGTCTGAGTCTGTTCCAGGATTCTTGAGTAAATTTTACAAGGGACACTAAGAAGGGATATGCCTCAATGATTTCCATATTGTCGGTTGTCACCCTTTTTAAATATGGGTGTTATGATGGCAATCTCCCAATCCTATAGTATGGTCTTGTGGTGTCAGGCTGCCTGTAGGACCCTCAGGAGTAATAGGTAGCCTGCTGCTCCCATGTTATTAACCATTTCTGGTGCTAAGCAATCATGTCCTGCTGCTTTTTCCATCTTGATTTTCTCCAGGGTTGCCTTCAGTTCTTCCATCTTGATGCATATTCGCCACCATTGGTTTTCTCTTCTGTGACAGTGCTTATCATTTCTTAGGTTCGACCTTGCTCACTACTAAGGAGTTCTGAGAAATATTCTTTCCATCTTTCCATTACTTCCTTTGGGGCAGTAAGCAATTTGTCGTGCTTGTCCTTTAAGAATTTAAGATGGCACCGTTTTTCCTTTCTCGTGTTCTTTAGGGTCTTGAAGAACGATTTATGATTTTCTTGGGCATCTTTTTCTAGCTTTCCTCCAAATTCTTCCCAGGATTTCTGTTTTGCTGCTAGCACATTTGCTTCTGTTCTGAGTATTACATATTCTCTATATTACTTAGTTTTTGTTTTTTTCCTGCTGTGTTATTAGCTTCTAAGTATCGCTTCCATGCTTCTTTCATTTCTCTTATTTTCTCTTTGACTTCTTCTGTACACCATGGTGTCCTCTTTCCCTTCTTTCCAAGGCAGACCACCACATGCTTCAGCTGCAGATGCTTTTATGACGTCCTTGAATTTAAGCCAGAGAGTTTCCAGGTTATCAGGTCGTTCTTCAATGTTTCCCACTGCTGTAGCAATAAGCTCCTGATACCTGGTCTTAATTTCTGGCTATCGTAGCTTGTAGGTCTTAATGCTCATCTTCCCTGCTCGATTACTTAGTTTCTTGCGTGACGGTGGGCAATGCCTAGGCCGAGAAACTCTTCCAGTTATTCTTTTAATTATCAGGAGGTAGTGATCACTTCCAATCTCTGGCCCACTCCAGACTCTAGCTTTCCATACATACTTCCTCCTCTTGACAATGGCATATTCAATGACTGATTGCTCATTCTTTGTTGGTTCATATCTGTTGCACTTATGTATGCGCTTATGGGGAAACTTTGTGTTTGAGATGACAAGGTTTGACTCAGTGCAGAATCTAAGGAGTCGCTTTCCATTGTCATTGAGTGTATCTTCTCCATATCTTTCGATAACTCCGCCCCATCTTGCATGGTAATTTCCAACTCTAGCATTGAAATCTCCGCGGAGGATAATTTCATCCAAGCAAGTCGGCCATTGTCGTTTGAAGCTGCTCGAAGAATTCTTCTTTGATTTCTGCTCGCTCATCTTCATTTGGCCCATACACAATGACAAGGTGGACTATGGTTTCTCCTTCTTTTAGCTTTAACACCATAATGCGCCCCGAGACAAAGTTCCACCCTTTGATGCTATCTGTTTTGTTTTTAGCCGCAATACAACCCACACACCCCTTTAGCTCTTTCAGTTGTGGGGACTCCACAGTAAAGCAGTATGTCGCCGTCGAGATCCATAACTCATTGTCCCTTTGTCTTCGTTTCCGAAGGATTTCTACTTTTTCTTTTCTCATCTCCACCACCAGCTCCTCGTATTTACCGTTAATTCTCCTAATGTTCCTTCTTCTTCTTTGATCCATAGCCGCCGACCGTCAAAGCAGTCAGAGGCCATCACGCCTGGTGGCGTCTTGTAGGGCAGCAACAAAGTGATTCCACTTTGTTAGGTCGGCGGACATTTTCGTACAGTGCCCCAGCTCTGGTTTATTCTTTGCATCTCTGCTTCCATAGTTCTCCGCCAGGTTGTTTTTGGTCGGCCTCTCTTTCGCTTTCATTCGGGGGTCCATAGCATAGCTGTTCTTGTAATGGTATCAGGGTTCCTTCTGAGGACGTGGCCAACCCAACACCAGCGTCTGCCAGCTATGATGGTGTGCATGTCCTCCTGGTTACTCCGAATAAGCAGTTCTTGGTTACTGATGGTATTCTGCCAAAAGATTCGGATAATTTTCCTTAGGCAGATTGTGTGGAAGGAGGACAGTTTCGACATTTCCTTCTCTGTTACTCTTCGGCATTCCGCACCATAGAGAAGCACAGAAAGTACACAGCTCTCATACAGTCTTAATTTGGTGTTTGTGCTGTACTGGGAAGACTTCCAAATGTTGTTCAGACTAGCAAAGGCTGTTCTCGCCTTATTCATTCTGTTGTTAATGTCCTTGCTTGTTCCGCCATCTGGTGTTACTATGCATCCTAGGTAAGTAAATGTGTCTGTCTGTTCTAACTTCTGGTTCCTTATTGTTATTGGCTCAGGATTGCCCACATTGAGTGTCATGACCTCTGTCTTCTTCAGATTGATGTTCAGACCAACCCGCTGGCTATTCTTATTCAATGTTCCATGAACCATAAATCGTCGTCCGTAATTCGTGCCAGTTCGTCGCCTTTAAGATCAGTCCGGTTTTGTAATCTGTTTTTCAGGCAAACTGGTGATTGGCCTGATGTGCCCTTGCAAGGTCGAGGGGCGGCCTCCGTGCATGCTGTCCCTCCTTACTTATTTTTTCAACCGGGCTTGGGACTGGCCTAGGCAGAAGTTCTCCCTATCCCCTACACATCCTAAATGTTAAAATGTAATAAATAAAGCCGTAGATTTTGTCACATTTTACTTATCTAACATGATAATATAGTGTCACAGCCAGGGCCGTAGATTAAGGGAGGGGGGTTTAATTTTAAAAAATTTTAATGCATTATTTTGGTACCGGTATAGTATAATTTCTCTTACACCCCCCCCCCCCCCCCCCCCCCCCCATCCGTATCTACGGCCCTGGTCACAGCTGTTATACAAATTACTCACACATTAAAAAAAACACACACACAAATTTCCTAATTTTTCAATATATGAGGATGGATGTTGTGTGAAAACCAATAAAAATGACATGATTTTCACAGCGCCAGAACGGCAAGTAGCAGAATGATAAGAATAACGAAAGGCAAAAGAACTCATGCCATTTGCACCTGCTTTTGCATAACAACAAATTGTTATTGAACCAAACAGGTTTAAAAAAAATAAATAATCACTATATACCATTTCACCTGCGTTCTAAGTCTCCCCGACCAAAACTGTCGACTCCATGAGAGGAACAATGTGGCAGCGTGGCCTTGTCCAATCTAGTTAAGGGAGAAACTGTATGGTGACGAGAGAAACACGAGACTGACTGCCAGCTTTAGCAGAGAGATAGATGTGGTTATTTATAAAAGCGAACGACGAAAAAGTCTTGACATATGATGCGCGGAAATACTGCACCCATTCAGAGCCCCAGTGATTTGATCAAGCTCTTGAATGACATGTTATAAATAGAACTACACACAGTCGCAAGGAAAACCATGCTAGGCCAGAGAACTAAACAATGGCAGTAAGGCAGGCAGTGACAGTTTCCACAGTTTTTGTTGCATCGAAAGTTGCTAACATAGCAGACATTCTGCGAAACTCGCTCAAGACCATTGGTCTTGGTGGTATTTGTGTTCAGGAACTCTTACCTTCCAGCAATGGTAAGAAAAGAGCGTTGCCTAGGCCTATAGCAATTAAAGGGCGGATTTGAAAAACGTTAACTGCAGTCTAGTGCTAGTTAAGTCTGGTTGTGCTGACTGCATTGTATTACATTAATTTATAACTGCCGAAATTGTGTTCAGGGTGGGTGAAAAGTTGTCTTTATCATCATTACCCTTCAGCTACCTGTAGAGCATAAGGGTAAATGTAGTCTGATAGTAGATAGAGACCTGCTGCCGTATGGAAGTGAAGTGTTGGAGACATCACTATATTAGATCTAGCTATATTCATGTAGTGACCAGTTCACTTCGTTTCACCCTTTGCCTTCCCTGAGTCAAAAGCGAGATATATTTCGACCTCATATCTGTAGAAGACATTATGTTTACTTTAAAAACTAGTAGAAACACTGCCCCGGGTCCTGATGGTGTACATTATCAACACATAAAAGAGCTTAATGACACAGGCATTATGAATGTAGTGAGGGATTTCAACACCAGTATACAGAATGCTGAAGTGCCGGAACACTGACTACATAGTTACCTGCGGCCACTTCCTAAACCTGGTAAAGACCCCACACTGCTTAGCAGCTATCGAATCATTACATTACACAATTTTTTATTTTAATGATGAAAAATATCCCATTCAACCTCTGATGGGTTCAAATTAGGATATATAGTGTTTTCAATTCCAAATAAGATGAATAACTGCCGATACAGGAAAGTGGCATCATATCTGTCAAATTGTAAATATGGTAACTCAAAATTACCAATTTTGCTTGTATGTTAAAAAAAACCAAAATGAGGTAAAACAAAACCAAACAAAAATAATATTTAGATGAGGGTTATAAAGGCCTCGTGTTTGCAGTTTGATATTTAATTGACTTTCACCTGTCAAAAGTCATATGTATTGTAAGAACAGCATCTGACCTTCACCTTCCCAATTACTATTTATTAACTTTTGTTCTTGTTAAATACTGTTTGACTATAGTATTCAGTTCCCTAAGTTTGTCAATTCTCAACACCTCTTATATATTTATAGGTAAATTTGATGCCTGCAAATAATCTAATATTGGTATTCTCATTTGTTCATACCTCTTACATGTTAACAAAATATGTTCAATATTATTGTCTTGAAGACATCCTGCACAGTAAGGTTTTTCTATTCTGAAATAGCCTTTTCTCAGCTGTAATCTGAGAAGTTTCTTATTACTGGGAATTTTCAATTCCCTAGATATCTGACATTTTCTTGTTGGAGCTGTGCACATCTTATATTCATGTCTTCCTTTCAGATTTTTATACCACTCTGCTTTCCATTCATCTGTTATTATTTCTGTAATTAAGCTTTTAATCTCTGATTTACTCATCCCTGCATCTATTAGATTTTTATCAGATCTACCTTTCTTGGCTTCTTTATCTGCTTTTCATTTCCCTCTATGCCAACATGTGAAGGTATCCAAGCAATTAAGACTGAACATCCTCTGGAATATCAACGG
This sequence comes from Oreohelix idahoensis, assembly GCA_024509875.1. Lineage (NCBI taxonomy): Eukaryota > Metazoa > Mollusca > Gastropoda > Stylommatophora > Oreohelicidae > Oreohelix > Oreohelix idahoensis. Next base: position 84,438 of record JAMPIV010020909.1, on the reverse strand, counting down.
GCTGATCACCCGTTTGCCAGTCACTTCGATTACGGAAACAACAGCAAATGGGTTGATTTGCCGTTGCTCTAAAGACGCCACTAGGCATGATGGGAAACAATGGCAAAGAAAACCTATCTGCTGTTGCCCTAAGACGCCACTAGGCGTAATGGCCACTGACTGCTTTGACGGTCGGTGGCTAAGGACGGAAGAAGAAGAAGAAGAATCCTCTGGAATATAAATATGTAGTGGCCAGAAATATCTCCTCCACATTATTATGTCTACTGCATTCTCGTAATTTTCTTAGTGCTTGAATTGTTGAAAGAGTCTGTTAAAATTGTTAGTTTCTTGGGAATATTAGAGAATATTTCTAGTGCTTTTAGTATTGCCACCATCTCTGCAGTGAAAATGGATGTATATTCGATGACACTATACTCTTTTGCCACTTTTCATATTAAAATATATATTTCTATCCCCAATTTGCCATCCTCTCCCTTGGACCCATCTGTGTATACAGTAATGCTATCCTTTGATATTTGTTGTATATATTTTTTGGCTGTGTTTTTAATATTTTCTAAATTATTTGCTTTCTTAAATATTTCTGCTAGGTGGTAGTCCAAATCTGGTTTCTTGATCTCCCAGGGTGGAACCACTGGCTTGTAGTCACAACTGTTATTAATTGATGTAATTAAAGTACCTTACTTACTTACTTACTTAGTCGTTCCCCTTCTACCGTGAGGTGTAGAGGTTTGGAAGAGAGAGCGCCAGACTATTCTATCGGCTGTCTTCCTCCTGGCCTGGTTCCATTCTAGTCCTCGGTCCTTCAAAGATTGTCTAATGTTGTCCTCCCAGCGGACTCTGGGTCGTCCTCGGGGTCTGGATCCTTGGCTCTTTGTTTCCCATGCTTGTCGTGGTAGCCGATCTTCTCCCATTCTGCAGACATGACCAAACCATCTTAGTTGGGACTGTTCTACTTGGGTCTGTAGGGGGTGGCATTTTAGGCCTTGACGTATCGTCTGGTTGCGTACCATGTCTCTTCTTGTTACTTCAATCACCTTCCTCAGATATCTCATTTCTGAGGTTTGGATCTGGCTTTTATGGGTTGTAGTCATTGCCCATGACTCGCATCCATATGTCAAGACTGGGACATAGGTGGAGCGGTATACAGCCATCTTCGTTTTCTTACCAACCTCTTTCTTGCTGAGGAATCCTCGATTTATGGCCTGAAAAAGTCTCCCAGCTGCTGCTTTTCGAGTGGCCAACTCTTCTTTGATGCCTCCCTTTCGGTCTATAATAGCTCCGAGGTATTTAAAGTGGTCGACCTGCTCCAGGACCTGTTCTCCCAGCTTAATCTGATGTCTTCTTTCTTCTCGTGATATCACCATGGATTTTGTTTTAGAGCTGCTTATGACCATCCCTCTCTTCTCCAGCTCTTCCTTCCATACTTGCAGGTTGGATTGGAGATGTGCCTCTGATTTAGCAATCAGGGCAACATCATCAGCAAATGCCAGCTCTGAAATATAGACCTGTCTCATCTTCCAGTACCCCACTGAATACTTTCTTGTTCTCTCCTTACATGCCTTGATGACATCGTCCATAAGGAGTATGAAGAGGTAAGGTGATAGGATATCACCTTGTCTTACACCAGTGGTGGTCCTGAACTCTTCTGACTTATGGTTTGCTGTCCTCACATAATTTCTGCAAGACTTGTAGAAGCTCTGTATAGCATGAATCAGAGGTGCTGGAATATTCTTCCTTGCCAAACAGTCCCAAAGTTTGCTCCAAGGGACCCTGTCAAATGCCTTTTCCAGATCTATGAAACAAAGATGGATCTCACTCTTATACTCAAGGGCCTTTTCACTCAGCTGTCTGAGTGTGAAGATTAGGTCTTGAGTACTTCGGTTTGCTTGGAATCCGCACTGGACCTCATCCAATTGTGGCTCAGCTAGGCGTCGGAGTCTCTGCTCTAGGATTCTAGAGTAGATTTTTCCAGGGACACTGAGAAGGGATATGCCTCTATGGTTTCCACACTGTCGATTGTCACCCTTTTTGAAAATTGGTGTTATTATGGCGATCTCCCAATCCTTTGGTATGGTCTTGTTGCATCATGCTGCTTGTAGGACCCTTAAGAGTAACAGGTCGCCTGATGCTCCTATGTACTTAACCATTTCTGGTGTTATACCATCATGCCCTGCTGCTTTGCCCATCTTGATTTTCTCCAGTGCTGCCTTCAGTTCTTCCATCTTTATGTCATCTTCATCACCATTGGTTTCCTCTTCTGTGCTAGTGGTTATCATTTCTGATGTTTGACCTTGCTCACCATCAAGGAGTTCTGAGAAATATTCTTTCCATCTTTCCATTACTTCCTTCGGGGCAGTAGCAATTTGCCTTGCTTGTCCTTTATAAATTTGAGAGGGCATTGTTTTTCCTTCCTCATGTTCTTTAGGGTCTTATAGAACAATTTCTGGTTTTCTTGTGCATCTTTTTCTAGCTTTTCTCCAAATTCTTCCCAGGACTTCTGTTTTGCTGCTAGCACTTTGTTCTTTACTTCTGTTCTGAGTGTCACATATTCTCTATATTTTCCATTTGTCCTGTTGTGTTTTTAGCTCCTAAGTATTGTTTCCATGCCATTTTCAATTAAAGTACCCAGGTGGACAATTTCCTCCATACATTTCCAACCTGTTGGGTATCTATTGGTATTCATTGGATTGACCTGAGTTGCTAGTTGACATTTGGTAAAAGCTATATATGCTGGGCAAGATTTATCTAACATAACTTTGTTCGTGTAATTTAGTCTTAACTTCTTTCTCCATAATTCCAAGGTTAGAATTCCTAAAGCCACCTCTAGATCCCCCATTGATGTTGATCTGATTGCACCGACTATTGTACATAAAGCTTGATGCTGAATTCTGTCTAATTTAATCTTGTTACTGTGTGCCACAGAGTCATATATTATACTTCCATAATCTATTTTTCCTCTAATAAAAGATTTATAAAACTTGAGCATTGTCTAAGTGCTTGCACCCCATCCATTATCTTTCAAACATCTTAAAAAGTTAGTCAATCCTCTGCAAGACTCTAGTTTATTTATGTGTTTATTTCAGTTTAGCTGAACCACCTTGGAAAATGCACACATCTTCCCTGATACCCTGGGCAGTTATAGACCAATGAAAGTAACGTGGGGTAACGCTGGAACATTTGCGTACAATGTAAATGAAAGTTTCCAGGGTAAACAAGAAATGGTGGCTGTGGCAGTTGACCTAGAGAATACTTACAACAGTGTGGACTTTGCAGCCTTAATGGACTGTGTAATGGCATGTGGTGTAAACCCTTGGCTAACACGGTAGATAGCAGCTGCCTTAATGGAGAGGTCAATTGCATTTTGCTTGGAAACATGGACATCAGAACCAGTGCACATTTGCTCGGGATTACCTCAGGGTTCTCTAGTATAACCAGTGCTGTTTAACATCTATATAGCAAAAATAGCTGCAATTCAACCAACAGGTTTGGGACGAACATTAACTTTTGCCAATGACTTACTCATTTACAGTAGCTCAGATAGACAAGAAATGGTTAAAAGCAGACATGAGACTCTTCAGACAGTTTTTAAATGGTGTGAGGAAACCAGCTCCAAGGTCAATCCCAAGAAATCCTGTGTGCTGTGGTGCTCCTTAAATAACTCCATATTGAAGACAGATCTTCCAGACATTACTGACAAGACAGGCTAAAATACCTTGGAGTAACAATCGACCACGGGCTATCATATTAGCACCAAGTTGATCACATCATACAGAAGTGCAAGAGAGGTCTGGCAGCCCTAAAAACAATGGCTGCAGTGCTCCTGGAGCAGAAACTACTGTTTCTCTTGTATCCCCAGCTGGTCATGTCTGTAATCAAGTTTGGCCTGGGAATACTCACACTGTCAATATCACAATGTGAACGACTGAAACACATTCAAAATGAAGGGATGCATATAGTCTTGGGCTGTCTGTGAGATACCCCCATTGTGATGATGCGGCACATGCTTGGATTGCTGTCAATTAGATCTAGATATGCGATGGCCCAGGTAAAAGCATATATGCGAGTAACCAAAGACAAAGGTATCCCCTACATGGGAACATAGCTGACATCAAAGGAGCAAGAATAAAGAGGGAGATGTCATGGATGGCACAGGCAGAGGCACTATTCGACAGGTGACCACAGTTGAAAATATATTCAAGGGAGAAGAGTGGAGTAAGTCAGGTAAGAACTGGACGAACTACCAGCAAGTCATCATCAGCTTTGGTAGAGAGTGCAGAACAGGCCAATGGGACAGTAGAGCTGGAAATTGATCAGCTGATAAATGATCTTGCTGGGGATGATGATGCCATTGTGTACACTTATAGGTATGTAATACGTGGTGAGAAATCAGGATGGGGCTTCTCTGCTAGAGTAAGGGGCAGAATCGTCGCTGAACATAGCGATGCTTACATGATAAAAACCTCCAGCATGATAATGGAGGTAGCTGCAGCTACTGCAGTCTTAAGGTGGCTGTCTGAAACTTCATTAACAAGGACAGTTATTATATCAGACTCACAATCCATGCTTTGGAAGGTCCAAAGTGGATGGCTCCGGCATGAATAAAAAACCTCTATAGAAGCCTCAGATTTTCAGGAACTGGTTTGAATGTACTGTCCTGGTCAGGCAGGGGTATGTGGCAATGACGAGCTGGCAGACTAGCTTCAAGAGCACACATAGAAGGTGATAAGGGAGAGATACTGAGGGCAATTAATGATCGCCTGTTAGAGAATGACGCTGCAATCGATGAATCATCATAGGCTAAGATTGCTAGAATTTGGCATCAAATGTAAGACCAGCAGGGATGGACGTATGAGAGGATGCATCCGGCATGCATACAACCAGCACTAAACAGGAACAGTTGGCATTCATAAACTTCAACATTTTCTGAGGTAGACTGAGCACCTATGGGTTTGCCCAGATTGCAATGATGTCGATTCTGATCGAAAATAACAATAACAACAACAATCCAGGAGCCTGGTAATTTTGCAGTAAGAGGCAATGAAAATAAGGTTATGCAGCAGCCTTATATGAAACATATCGCTACAGAAACCATGGTTTAAATGAAGAATTGTGGGATGTATGTCCAATTTCGTCCAAAAGTCCATTGATTCGATGAATAATTAAGTCACCCACATCATTAGGATTAGGGTTCAGATTCCTAACCTTACCCCTTATTACTGCATCTCTGAATTCTTAATGAGGCCGTATAGGTGACTTGATTGGCCGCCAGGCTGATAGACATTTGGGCAATATCGGACACATCTTCCACTATCTTGTCAACTGAAATCACTACTTCAAGAACACATGGATGCTTTAGTAGGTCCAACTGCAGTTGTGGCTCCATGGGGAGTGAAAAAGAAAATGATGATGATAAAGATATGAGCTGACTTTAATTACAGAGATTTAAAAACAAATTTAACTGAAGTAAGAGCAATCAATAATAATTTATTCGCTGAAATAAAGAACAGTGGTACATGTTCTTCGATGCCATTCAAATAATTTGTCCACGTTGTTAGGGTTAGGATTAAGTTTAGGATTCCTAACCCTTATCCCTTATTACCGTGTCTCTGAATATTAAGACCGTTTCAAACACATGTCCCGTTGTTCTTCATTTCAGCCCAATTTATCTAATCACAACACTTTAGTTTGTGTTAGACCTTTAAGTCAGACTGAAGATAAGGTTTTTAGTGCAGTGAAATAACTGGCAGTTCACATTCTCTTTTCCCTTTTCAACCTTTATGGACCACAGAGCCACCGCTGCAGCCTTCTTTAAAACATTCATGGGATTTAGCAGTAGTGGTTGTTAGACTTTGTTTTATGTGATGAGGTTGCTAGCTTCCATGGACAGCCTCATATTAGTCACCTTTTAGACAAACCAGACTTATCAGCAGTCCTGTTCTTTGCTCTGTCACCTGAGAGAACCCTGGCAGCTATATTGGGCTGATTGTTCATTGCTAATGGATAAATGAGCACATTGTTTGCATTTTACAGCTGTTTGCTTGTTTCTTCTGTAAAATTATTGTTCAACTGCTGTTCTTAATGTGTGCTTTCAAATATGACGGTTCCAATAATTAGTATTGCTTATAACTGCCCAGCATATTTCCCTGGGGTCTCTGAAGAGTTCAAAGAATAGGACTGCTGCTTCGTCAGGCATGTCAAGCAATTACAGGTGCATAACCCAGAATCCAACACTGGAAAACTGAAATATTCTGAAAATCAAAAGTTTTTTCTGCCAACTTTTAGGCGATTTCTGAACCGACTTTTGGGTGACTTGGGCTACTTTGTGACTTATTTTTGGGCAATGTTGGGCAAAATTCGAAAACCAAATAAATCCGATTTCCTAAACACAGCCATTCCCGAGCATTTTGGATTCTTGGTTACGCAGCTGTAATGTCATGCTCTGCATGGGGCTAACAAACCTCTTCATGTCAAACAAATTGCTACAGATGACATTTTATGCTGATGCTACACTTACGCCAAAAGGCGACATTGGTACTCTACAGAAAATAATGCTTGTCGCCAATAGGCGCCCGTGGTACTCAAAGTATTAAGGGCCAAAAATAAAAATAAAACTTAAATATTGCCTTACTTTGGCGAGGTGCACCCCATTTGAGACTGGCACATGTACAATTATAGAAGACCCTTCGGTCCAGCAATGTGATAAAGACCCTCTTCTTTTACAAAAGATATTGCAATCTGTTTCAGTTATGAAGTGCTGTTGTTGTTTTGAAAAGGTGATGGGTGGAGAGCTGGCACTTAACAGCAGACCATTATTGCCTCTTCTCGTTCCATCTTGGTCTACTCTGTTCAACCTGAAAATTAGTTATAATTGAGGTATTTAGTGTCATTTTATTTACTAATTTTGTATTAAATTTAAAATTATGAAGTGTTTAGTCTTCGAAATACTATGTAATATTTGGTAAATAAACAGAAACTGCTTTGTAAAATGTAATTAAATTTGATATAAAAAGTAATAATAACTTAAATACTACATCAAAGTAATTTTTTTATATTTTCGCATAAAGCATTAGTATCTGTTTAATAAAGAAATGTACAGAGTTGTAAATTACGAAATTTTAATAATAATAATTGTACCATTTTGATTGTTTCCCTTGATTCATAATTTGTCATTTGGATTGCTTCCCTTGATTCAGATAGACACTGTTTACGAATTCGATCCAATTTGAAACCGCTTGGCCAAATGAGTGCCATTAAAATTACATAGTTAAAAAAAAAAGGGGAAGTGCTACAGAAAACTTGTTTATTCTTCTATTTCCTATTAAAGTAAAAATGTTTAGTTAAATATGTTTAATTATCTTGTAAAATATGCAAACGTATGGTCATTAATAACAAACATAAAGTAATCGTTTTAACATTTGTGTTACATCCCTTGATATTTATTGGATATGTATTTATTTGATTATCATCGTCATTTGCCATCTCCACAACGAAGGTTGGCTGTAATGGATCTCCAACGTCTTCTGTCTCTTGTCTTGGTGGTGCACTCTGATAGACTCTTTCCTGTCCATCTTTTGATGTTATCTTCCCACTTATAGCGCTGTCTTCCCCTTGCACGTTTGCCTTCAACTCTCCCTTCTGTTATGGTCTTCTGAAAGGTGTTATGCCTTTTTATGTGGCCAAAGTGTTTTAGCTGCCGAACTTTGACCTCCCTCATTAGTTCTCTTTTCATACCTAGATTTTCTAGGACCTCCTTATTTGTTTTCATCTCTTTCCATGAGATACGCCCCATTCTTCTATATATCCACATTTCAAGAGCCTCAATTCTTTCTTCCAAATGCTTATTCATCGTCCATGTTTCTGCACCATACAGAAATGCAGAATATATATAACACTTTATGATTCTCAGTTTTAATTTGTGAGATAACTGTTTGGATGTCAGTATATGTTTCATGTTGTTGAATGTAGTTTTGGCCATTCCTATTCTCTTCTTGATTTCTGTTTCACATCTGCCATCTTCTGTTATTATATGACCAAGATATACGTAGCTCTTGACTTGTTCCAGGATTTTCCCATTTACGCTTATCTTTAATGTGGGTTTATCGTCTGTTTTGCTAATTATCATAGTTTTTGTTTTCTCATTATTAATGTCGAGTCCATATTCATGACTTATACTGTTCACTTGCTTCACTAGTTCTTGTAACTCTTGTTCGCTTTCAGCTAACAACACAGTATCATCTGCATATCTAAGGTTGTTTATTGACCTTCCACTGATGTTCAGTCCTGGTATTTCCTGTATCTGTTAGAAAATTTTTTCGGTGTATAAATTAAATAGGCAGGGGGACAGCACACAACCTTGTCTGACACCTCTTTTTATGTCTATGTATGGTGAATAATTCCTTCCCGATCTTACTGTGGCAGTTTGCTCCCAATAAAGGTTACTGAGTATTTGATTATAGCCCCTGAGAAATAAATGGCTTCTATACATTTCTTATGAAAAACTGAAATTAATCATGTCATAATTACAATATTAAATTATAAAATAACTGCTTGGCGTACCCTGGCGGTAACTAAAGAGCCTGTCTGCCAAAATTCATCAAGAAGTAATAAGGCTTGCAGATTTGTATTAAGAACATAGAAACATACTTTGCTTTTTATTTATATAGATATTTCAAGTCAGTTTAGAAATTTAGAGAAGTGTGTAGCATTTCTTCTGTGTGCTGATAACCTGTATATTTGTCTGTGTTTTCTTTTCTTTCATTTAGTGATTTAAAAAATTATTTTTATAGAACCAGATTTGTTTAATAGTAAAGAATACAGATATAAACCTGATTTTGTGTTGGATTATTATGTTTTAAACTTTAATGAATTGTTCTCTTGCTGTAGCTAGCAACATTTGCTGCTTCATATTCACTTACAGGATTGTCTGAAGAAAGCTTGGACAAGATCCCTGGCATTGAATTCTTGTTTGCTGACCCAGATGTCATAGCTCAGGTTTTGGTTCATCCAAATAATAACATAAAATGGATTCAAAATACTTTTGCTGGTGGGTTTATGCTTATAGTTTAAGAGATTTAATTAATTTTAGTTAGAAAATGAATTGTATTTAAAGTTCATGAAAAAGTAATTTATCAGTGTTGGTTCATTATGGAGGAAGGATTTATACAGTAAAGTTACTTACTTACTTACTTAGTCGTTCCCCTTCTACCGTGAGGTGTAGAGGTTTGGAAGAGAGAGCGCCAGACTATTCTATCGGCTGTCTTCCTCCTGGCCTGGTTCCATTCTAGTCCTCGGTCCTTCAAAGATTGTCTAATGTTGTCCTCCCAGCGGACTTTGGGTCGTCCTCGGGGTCTGGATCCTTGGCTCTTTGTTTCCCATGCTTGTTGTGGTAGCCGATCTTCTCCCATTCTGCAGACATGACCAAACCATCTTAGTTGGGACTGTTCTACTTGGGTCTGTAGGGGGTGGCATTTTAGGCCTTGACGTATCGTCTGGTTGCGTACCATGTCTCTTCTTGTTACTTCAACCACCTTCCTCAGATATCTCATTTCTGAGGTTTGGATCTGGCTTTTATGGGTTGTAGTCATTGCCCATGACTCGCATCCATATGTCAAGACTGGGACATAGGTGGAGCGGTATACAGCCATCTTCGTTTTCTTACCAACCTCTCTCTTGCTGAGGAATACAGTAAAGTTAAGAAACTATTAATGTATATTGTAAGAATTTAGGTCTTCATTCTTCCATTTAGAATGTCATCAGAGATATGTCATTTTTACCTTACTAATTTTAAACAGTGTACTTTGAAAAAATATTATAATATACTGCTGGACAAAAGTTAAGGGCCGCCATTCAGTTTAGACAAAGTTTATATAATTGATTGGCAAACTGTAAAGACAAGTGAAAATGTCATTAAAACTGAGCTCAGAGAAATGTGTATACATTTCTGTGTGCACTAGGTTAATTTTTTTTAAATGTCCAAAAACTGGGTCACTTTAACCCGCACGTGAAAATTGCCATTGTTGCTGCAAAAACTTGTAGTTTTTGCAACACGCCCCACTAGTTCAAAAGGTGAAACAGTGAGTTGAATTTGAATGCACATGGAAAATGATCATCGGTAAAGAGTGTTCACCGTTGGTATGCAATAAATCAGTATGACAAGTGGTCGAAATGATCACTGCATTAGCCATGCCACCAAGGAGAAGTCTCAGCACTGTAGACCGTGGTCGAGCCATGGCATGGATTCAGGATGGTCAATCTGTTCGTCATGTTGCAAGATGTTTAGCAGTGTCCCACTCTACCATTCAGAGACTTCTTGAGAGATTTCAAGCTACCGGACATTTGGAAAATCGACCCTGCTCACGAAGAATTATATAAACCTTGTCTAAACTGAATGGTGGCCCTTAACTTTTGTCCAGTAGTATATTTTAAAATAGTTACAGATAAAAATATTCAATGAACAGTAGCATAATGTATCAACAACTTTATTGGTACAGCCCAATTTTCTTTGAAGAGAAATCACATCCAACACAAAAATAAGAATCTTCACTTCAAATGTCAAGGTAGTCCTATTGTATGGCTCTGAAACATGGACAACAAAAATATCAACCAGAAAGCTAGACTTTCGTGAAAGGATACTTGTCATTAGTTAGATATTGAAATTATAAGTAATTTGTAGATACTAGAAAGAAAAAGGAAGAAAGGGCACACCAGACAACGAACGAACGAACGAACGAACGAACTTTATTTTCAAAGGGTTTAGAATTGGGCACGCAGGCCCGTCTAACATTCTGCCCTTCCTTTCTCTCTTCTTCCATAGTTTATCCATTTATTCTCACACGTATCCTAAATGTTACTTAAATAATAAAATAACAAAAAAGTACAATAAAATAAAATCCCAACATTGTAACAGTACAATAACAGTTACACAGATTTACAGATGCGTATCATAATTTATACTAAACAGGACAAAATTAACTTTAAAACCTACATATGATGTTATGTAATTATTTAAGAACATAACGAAATTAGGGTGGCATATAATCTGCACTCATGATGTATTTGAAAAGTCTGTGATTGAATGAATATGGACTAAGAGTATTTTTTAAGTCGTGTGGAAGAGTATTCCACAGATGAGCAGCAGAAAAAGCTAAACTTTTCTTGAATAAGTCGAGCCTAGGCTTGGGCATGTGTAATTTATTTAAGCGTTGACTGCGTCTTCCGCTGTATTTGAAAATAGGCCACAGATACGTTGGAGCATTCTGTGACAAGATTTTGTGAATAAATTTGGCTTTGTTGAAGAGAAGGCGCTTTCTTAGTGGTAATATATTAAGATATGTATATGCGTCTACACACTGTGTGAGGTTTTTGTCTGAAATTAGGCGCACTGCACGTTTTTGTAATGAAAAGAGTCTTTTAGTGTTGGACATGGTGCAGCCATCCCAAATTGTGGAACAATAGTCTAGATGTGTTTGTATCTGGGATGTATAGAACATTTTTCGTGTCTCCTCATCTAGGAAATGTTTGATTTTAGCTAACTGATAAACTTTTTGTGCCGTTTGTTTGGTCAGTGCTTGTACATGCGAATTCCAACTTAAATGTTGGTCAATTATGAGTCCTAGTGTTTTATATTCATTTACATTTTCAATTAAAGAGGTTCCAATGTAGAGCTGAAGTGTTGTTTTCGGCGAGTTTTGTAATTTTTGTCTAGTTGATATTATCATACATTTTGTTTTAGTGATATTTATTTGCATGCAGTTTTCATTGCTCCATTTAATAAGATTGTCTGTGTCGCTTTGTAATAATATTTCTAGCGTGTTGCAACTTTTATCACTAGTATAAATGGTACAGTCATCGGCAAATAGGTCGCAGGATGAGTGCTCGATGTGTAGTGGAAGGTCATTTATGTAAATGGAAAAAAGTAGAGGGCCGAGAATAGAACCCTGGGAACACCAGTGTCAATAATAGTTGGGCTTGACAAGGAGTTATTGTACCACACTACTTGCTGTCTGTCGGACAGGAATGATTTAAGTAATGTCACTAGTTTAAAGTTAACTTTCATTGTTTCTAATTTTCTTATTAAAACAGCGTGATCTAACATATCAAATGCTTTCCTAAAGTCTACAAAGATTGCTCCACATATGTTATCGTTATTTATGTTTAGGTGCAAGTTGTCTATCATCTTAGTTAGAGCTGTGTGGCATGAATGCTTTTGTCGAAACCCTGACTGACTGTCAATTAGCAAGTCATTGCTAACTAGGTAATGTAGTGTTGCTTTATGTATGTGTTTTTCTAGTGGTTTAGAAAGCGATGATAAAAGAGAAATAGGTCTATAGTTACCAAGATTACTGTTATCTGACGAGCCAGGTTTGAAGAGAGGATATACTTTGGCAATCTTAAAGGCCGAAGGAAAATAACTTTTAGCAATACATTGATTATATATAAAAGTTAGTGAATCACTAATAGCTGGTGCGGCGTAACGCAGTATTCGATTACTAATTCCGTCAAGCCCTGATGAGCTATTATCCTTAAGGCCAATAAGATAGTTATACACTTCATTAACTGTCATAAAAGGAATGTCGGGTGGAACTGAGTTTGTACATTTGTTCTTACAGAATGCTGAAAGTTTGTCTAAGTCACTACAGGAAGGTGGTATTGTGGATTTCAGACCGTTTATTTCTGCTTGAAAGTGATTGCTGAAGTCGGTGCAAGTAAATGAAGTGTTGGAAGAGAATGAGTCTGGTGCATTACGTTTTTTCGCTAAGGTGTTAATTGCCTTCCATATTTCCTTACTATTTGATTTGTTCTGAACCATATTTCTAAAATGATTTTTCTTTTCTTTCCGAATTAAATATTGAACTTTGTTCCTGTATACCCTGTATGTGTTGAGGTCCTTATTTTTGTGCGCTTGATCTCTCTGCCTCATAGCCTCCAACACTTCCTGCGTGATCCACGGAGATTTTAATTGTCGTTTGACGCGAATTTCCTTAGCTGGTACGTGCGTGTCAAAAACATTATAAAAAATTTTTGTCCAGTATTCAATAGCGTCATCCGGATCAGGAAGTTGGTAAACACGGGCGAGAGGTGCAGTTAGCAAGTCATTTAAAAATAATTCCTTACTGAAATGTTTGAAACTTCTAAATTTGATACTTACATGTTTATTTTTTGGAACTTTACATTTATTCTTTGACCATGTACAGCATACTGGATAGTGGTCACTCATTGCAATATTAGGGACAGAGCATTCTATGATGTTTTCTGGGCAAGTTACGTAGATGTGGTCGATTAGTGTGGTTGATGCTTGTGTTACTCTTGTAGGCTGGTTAACTATTTGTTTTAAGTTGTACGATAATATTATATTTTTCCATGTTAGATTTGAATTGTGTATATCGATGTTGAAATCACCAAGAAGAACAACCTCCTTGACTGTGGCAAATACATTGTCCATCATTATGGTGAAATCTTCGTACCATATAGGTCCTGCACTAGGATTTCGATAAAGATATCCCACCAGAAATGGGCCCTGATTCGGTAGCTTTATTTCCAACCATACACATTCTATCTCTGCTGTCTCTAAGTCGTTTCTGCGGCGAAAATTAAGGGAAGTGGAAATATAAACTGTTATACCTGTCTCTTGTTTTTTGCTTGCGTCTCGCCGAATAGTTTTAAAACCATTTAACGCAATGTCATCGTCTGTTATTCTGTCATTTAGGCGACTTTCTGAAAGTCCAAAAATGTGAAAATTATTACTTAGAATGTATGTAAGTTCGGGGAGTTTACCTAGAAGATGGTAAATATTCAGATGACCAAGTCGTAGACCATCCTTGTGAAGCCACGGTACATAATTACCAGCCATGTTTGTATAGTAAAAAGAAATATATATTAAAAAAAAATTAAAAAAAAAAAAAAAAAATTACAAGTTAAAAAACAGTTAGGCTATGCACACAAAAAAGCGCAAAATATTTTTACGAATTAATACTTCACCAAGGAAGTGGAATTCAAGAAATGAGAAATTGCAGAAAATACAATATTAAAATAATTAATACAACTAATAAAAAACAATTTCAACTGAGTATATGAAAATTGTCACAAAACAATCAGGCATACAACGTATCACACCAGAACTGCTCAACGCAACAAAGTGAAGTTAAACGAGAGATGGAAGAAATTAATAATAGTCACAAGTCAGACAAGTATACAACACTTCACACCTTAACACCGAAAATTCTAACAAATTGAAGCTACGCGTGATAATAAGAAATTTAAATTGTAACGAAATAAGAAATCAAAGAAAATTTTTTTAGAGGATATTAACCGATAAACTATTAAAAGTTCTGATTATTACCGTTGTATTAAGAAATCAACAAATGTTCAAATGGAGTGAAGGCTGTAGTAACAGAGATTTAGTGAAGCAAGGTGTTTGTTCGTCAATAACTGACGTCTCTGCCGGGCAGATAATAGGGGTGACTTTGGGCAGACATCATTAATGCTTGTCTAAGTGACGCAGGGCTGAATTGCATCAGATAGACAAGTTCAGGGTTCCACTGAGGACGATAATAAGAACTAGGGGAGGAAGCATGGTGATCTCTGATTTCTTCCGTCCTTGTTGTAGTGTTGGTAGGAGTATTCTGAGCCTGGGACATTGGAATACTGTTGGTAGAGGTACCTGAGTGGGGCTGCCTTGTGACTAATGGGGGAAACATGGTATCATAAGATTCGGCTTCCTGATTGAAAGTGGCGTTGTGATAGCTGGAAGGCTGCCTGCTTGCAATAGGTGTGCTTCTTTGAGGGGTATGTGGGGTTTGTGATGTGTTGTAATTATAGGTTGATGTCTCAGTAGATTTCGTTGCATTCTCTATATGGGTTGAGCTGTCTTGTTGTGTCCTTTCTGGATATTTTATGTTTTTGGCCAGGATACTGCTTCCCAGTGTGGATGTGTGAATTTGATCTCTGTAGAGTCGTTTCTTAGGTGCTCCTGAGTTAGATGTAAAGAATGGAGTATTGTTGATGAAGCCAAGGCCGTTTTGTTTACAATAGTTCTGTAGTTTTGTGTTGTAAGTGTCCGCTGTGCGACGCTGAAACCCATAGCATGGTGGTATGATTGATGAAATAAAGATGGAGGCTTTGGGAAATTTTTGTTTTATTGTAGCCACCAATCCTGAGGGGTTTAGGCTCTGCTCATTCATGATATCATTAATTCCTACGTGTAGTGTTGTTTTTGTTATCTTGTGATTAATATCGAACTTATTAATTATGTCCAGTAGTCTTTTAATACCAGCCCCCGGCACTGTCATAACTGAAACGATGTCTTCTCTTGTACTGGACATTCTTTCACAATAAATACCCTTCAAGAGGGAGTCACCAATTACAATATGTGTAACGTCACTACGTATTTCTTCACTTTGTTTTCTATTAGATTGATGCTGCTGCCTTTTGTGGTGTTCTTTTTGTGGACTGTCGTGATGGCTCTGAGATTTGTGAATTTGGTTTTCGGGCACTGGAACGTTGTCTGGTAGGGATGCTGATACCTGCTCATTTTCTGTTGAACAATCCTCAAGAACTTGAAATCTGTTGGTAATTTTGATTCCAATGGGATATGTTGTGTTTGTGAGTGTCTCTTCGTGTTTTTTGTGTACAGTTTGGTGGTGACCTTTTTGCTGATTTGGCGTATTTTTATGTATGGATTCTTCGCAATCTTCTACTATTGTTTGAGGATGATCTGGTTGTCTTATCTTATAGAGTGAGAAGTCTCTCTGCAGTTTTTCGATGATGTCCTTCATGCTAGAATTGTCTTCACTCAGAGATACTATCTCCCTTTTAAGAAGTTCGTTTTCGGCCTTGAGCGATGTCTGTATACTAGACATGAGATCACCAATTAAACGTCGTAGCGTGTCCTCCATATTTTGCATTAGCTCCTGGCAGCACGACACAGGTAACTTCGTGGTGTCTTCTTTTTGTTGCTCAAGAGATACAGTTTCAGCTTTTCGTATATTTTCATGGTCCATGGGGTATTCGATGGCCAACATAGGTTTAGAAATTGTAGGGGTGTCTGTTATTGTATCCAATACTGCAGAAGGTAGAATTTCTGATTCACTGTGAGAAATTGGGTTGCAGCTGATGTTGAGAATGTCGTTGTCGGTAGTAAAGTCACTTATGCCTGGAATCATTGTGTCTACTGCCAAGTGGGGCATAGAAACAGCGGAGTCCATTTTAGTGTTTTCTAACTCAACATCAGTTACAATTTTTGCAGATTCTTTAAATTCTTCAAATTCTGTTTCTAGCCATGATTCGATAGCTGCGGCAGTCCCCTGGGCCATAATTTTGTTCTTAGTGTGATAAAGGTGAACTTTGAGAAGTGGTGTTGTTATAACGTCTTCTACTAGTGCACCATTTATGTCTGTTCTTGACTCTACAAGTCCTGTTTCGTAGAATTTAATGACAATGAAACGAAATGCCTCGTACTGAAAGGTGTTCTGGAATGTTATAGTTACACATTTTCCATGACTTGATAGCTTCAAGGTTATACCGGACCCGGTTCTACAACCTTTAAGTTTTACCTGAATAGCCCTCTCTTTGTTCAAAGCATAGTTTTTGATGGTCGTTGGTCTTAAACGAGCGTCCCTGGGGCCCACTGTTAGCTGCGAACTAACGCCTTCTTCCAAGCATGACATTGTTACATTCCACCGGGGGTTTTGTTATCGGTGAGGAACATTGTATACCGGAAAAATTTTATGATGCTTGACAGCAACGCTTGACCAACAACTGACCTCTTGCTTTGGCGAAGGTCACATTCGGATGAGTCATGTAGTCATTGTTAAAAATATCCTCCAATAACATAGAGAAAAAACTGATACACATTTCAACGGTATTCTATAAAATGTTACACATTACATTAACACAATATCATGTTTAAAAATTTCACCGTCTAATAACCAATATACTGATATAAAAATCCACGGAATGTGACTTAAACTTCCTGCGTTAATGCTGCGAAATGTGAGAGCAGATCAAAAACACGTCCGTCCATGACGAAGGGAACACTAGAGACAGAAAAGATAGAGACTTGCACAGAACAGAAGGATTTAAATAGTACAGCAAGGTCACGAATACGAAACTGATGGAAATAACCAGACAAAAACCAGTGGAATAAAAGGTGAGAAGTCATTAGCATTGGATAGGACACACATTGAAGAAACCAGTTGACGGTGTTACAAGGCAATCCTTAGTCTGGAATCCTGAGGGTAAGAAAATTAGAGGGAGACCTACAAACACGTGGAGAAGAGAACTGGAGACAGACATGAGTTGGATAAAGAAGATATGGACAGGCCTTGAATGGATGGCACATAACAGGAAGGCCTCCCCTGCATTTGTTGAAGGCCCTTGCTCCACAGGGAGCTAAAGAATAATAAATGAAAAGAAGTGAAATAGAATGACTTCATTCACAAGCTCTATCATTGTCTTAGGCATACTGTGTTTATTAAAACTAGAAAGAGGATTTTCTTTTAAAATCATGTCCCATTGTTTGGTCCAGATACAAAAGCTGCTGATATTAAAGTGAAATATATCAAGTTCGAGCCCTGTGTGGTTCTCTGATAGACAAAGAAAAAAATAAGACTATTGTTCCTTCCCTCAGGCATGTTGTACAAGTTGACTAATATAAGGTTGGCAACCTCGTCATGTAAAACACATTGCTATAGAAACAACCACTACAAGAGCATGTGACTGCTTGGTGCAGGTTTCCTGTAAGGGGACCAGCTGCAATGGTGGCTCTATGCTCCATATGGATCGAGAAGGAAAATGAGGATGAAGATTATGAAGAAAATAAAGAAGGAGAAAAAGATATAATGAAGATGAAGAAGAAGCAGTAGAAGAAGACGATGATGAGATGACGATGACTGTGATGATATATGTTAAAAGTGCATTTTGAATATTTATCTTATGATGTGTCCATTCTTTTTGTCTTCACAACCAAAACAACCTTTAGGTTTGGATGCTATCTTCAGAGCTTTGGAACAATTAGAGGTATGTAAGTGCTGTAAACACTTCTTTTAATCTGTTTTGAGGTCAGACCTTTTCTCATATTTCATTTATTTTGTTTGTCTTGTGGTAACAAATGAAAAATTTAATTTAAAAATTCTCTAGCTTGTAGCATATAAATATTTTGTTCATAAGTTCATTATGTTTTTTTTTGTTGTAAATCTTAATCTCTCTCCTTATTTCTTTTGTCTTATGGTGATCTCTGTCACGATTTCTCTTGTCTCATTTACATCTGTTTAATTATTTCTCGTCTTATTTTGATACCTTTCACTATTTCTCTTTCTTATTTTGATATCTCAGTATTTCTCTTGCCTTATTTTGATATCTTTCAGTATTTCTCTTTCTTATTTTGATATCTCAGTATTTCTCTTGTCTTATTTTGATAATTTCACTATTTCTCTTTCTTATTTTGATATCTCAGTATTTCTCTTGCCTTATTTTGATATCTTTCAGTATTTCTCTTTCTTATTTTGATATATCAGTATTTCTCTTGTCTTATTTTGATATCTTTCAGTATTTCTCTTGTCTTATTTTAATCTCTTTCAGTATTTCTCTTTCCTTATTTTAATATCTCACATTATTTCTCTTGTCTTATTTAGGTTTCTCTCATTTTTTTTCTCTTAAATTTTTTCTCATTTTATTTTGCTCTCTCTCATTATTTCTCTTATCTTATTTTGATCTCACTAATTAATTTTCTTGTCTTATTTTGATCTCACTAATTAATTTTCTTGTCTTATTTTGATCTCACTAATTAATTTTCTTGTCTTGTTTTGATCTCACTAATTAATTTTCTTGTCTTGTTTTGATCTCACTAATTAATTTTCTTGTCTTATTTTGATCTCACTAATTAATTTTCTTGTCTTGTTTTGATCTCACTAATTAATTGTCTTGTCTTATTTTGATCTCACTAATTAATTTTCTTGTCTTATTTTGATCTCACTAATTAATTTTCTTGTCTTGTTTTGATCTCACTAATTAATTGTCTTGTCTTATTTTGATCTCACTAATTAATTTTCTTGTCTTATTTTGATCTCACTAATTAATTTTCTTGTCTTGTTTTGATCTCACTAATTAATTGTCTTGTCTTATTGTGATCTCACTAATTAATTTTCTTGTCTTATTTTGATCTCACTAATTAATTTTCTTGTCTTGTTTTGATCTCACTAATTAATTGTCTTGTCTTATTTTGATCTCACTAATTAATTTTCTTGTCTTATTTTGATCTCACTAATTAATTTTCTTGTCTTATTTTGATCTCACTAATTAATTTTCTAGTCTTGTTTTGATCTCACTAATTAATTGTCTAGTCTTATTTTGATCTCACTAATTAATTTTCTTGTCTTATTTTGATTTCACTAATTAATTTTCTTGTCTTATTTTGATCTCACTAATTAATTTTCTTGTTTTATTTTGATATCACTAATTAATTTTCTTGTCTTATTTTGATCTCACTAATTAATTGTCTTGTCTTATTTTGATATCAGTAATTAATTGTCTTGTTTTGATCTCACTAATTAATTTTCTTGTTTTATTTTGATATACCTAATTAATTTTCTTGTTTTATTTTGATATCACTAATTAATTTTCTTGTTTTAATTTGATATCACTAATTAATTTTCTTCTCTTATTTTGATCTCACTAATTAATTTTCTTCTCTTATTTTGATCTCACTAATTAATTTTCTTGTCTTATTTTGATCTCACTAATTAATTTTCTTGTCTTGTTTTGATCTCACTAATTAATTGTCTTGTCTTATTTTGATCTCACTAATTAATTTTCTTGTCTTATTTTGATCTCACTAATTAATTTTCTTGTCTTATTTTGATCTCACTAATTAATTTTCTAGTCTTGTTTTGATCTCACTAATTAATTGTCTAGTCTTATTTTGATCTCACTAATTAATTTTCTTGTCTTATTTTGATTTCACTAATTAATTTTCTTGTCTTATTTTGATCTCACTAATTAATTTTCTTGTTTTATTTTGATATCACTAATTAATTTTCTTGTCTTATTTTGATCTCACTAATTAATTGTCTTGTCTTATTTTGATATCAGTAATTAATTGTCTTGTTTTGATCTCACTAATTAATTTTCTTGTTTTATTTTGATATACCTAATTAATTTTCTTGTTTTATTTTGATATCACTAATTAATTTTCTTGTTTTAATTTGATATCACTAATTAATTTTCTTCTCTTATTTTGATCTCACTAATTAATTTTCTTGTCTTATTTTGATTTCACTAATTAATTTTCTTGTCTTATTTTGATCTCACTAATTAATTTTCTTGTTTTATTTTGATATCACTAATTAATTTTCTTGTCTTATTTTGATCTCACTAATTAATTGTCTTGTCTTATTTTGATATCAGTAATTAATTGTCTTGTTTTGATCTCACTAATTAATTTTCTTGTTTTATTTTGATATACCTAATTAATTTTCATGTTTTATTTTGATATCACTAATTAATTTTCTTGTTTTAATTTGATATCACTAATTAATTTTCTTCTCTTATTTTGATCTCACTAATTAATTTTCTTGTCTTATTTTGATATCACTAATTAATTGTCTTATTTTGATCTCACTAATTAATTTTCTTGTTTTATTTTGATATCACTAATACATTTTCTTGTTTTATTTTGACCTCACTAATTAATTTTCTTGTCTTATTTTGATATCACTAATTAATTGTCTAGTTTTGATCTCACTAATTAATTTTCTTGTCTTATTTTTATCTCACTAATTAATTTTCTTGTTTTATTTTGATATCACTAATTAATTTTTTTGTTTTATTTTGATATCACTAATTAATTGTCTTGTTTTGATCTCACTAAGTAATTTTCTTGTCTTATTTTGATCTCACTAATTAATTTTCTTGTTTTATTTTGATATCACATATTAATTTTTTTGTTTTATTTTGATATCACTAATTAATTTTCTTGTTTTATTTTGATATCACTCATAATTATTTATCTTGTTTTATTTTAATCTCCTGCATTTTTCTGGTCAGTAGATCTCTCATTATTTCTTGTCTTATTTTGATATTTCGTTATTTCTCTTGTCTTATTTTCATCTCTCTCATTATTTCTCTGTTCTTTCATAAGTTTCCCTGTCCTTCTTTGTTTCTGTTTTCCATGACGTAATTTCTATTCTTCAGTGTTGTCTTGTTTCAGAGACTTAAATGATGTCTTCATTTACTTCTTCAGTCATATTTATTGTGTCATATAGTAGTTAATGGTGTACACCAGTGTTTCCCAAACTTTCAGTAATTGGGGTACCCCTTATGAGAGTTCGTGCACTGTGTTGAGATCCTACTTGTGAGATCTAAGGGAGAGGATCAAAGCACTGATGGAGTTGTCTGTGTACAATGAAGATGGTCATTAAAAACAAAACAAAACCAGAGTTTAGTCTAACCGGCGTACAGCTCTCGGGCAAAGATAATTTAGGGGTAGTTTTAATAATACTGTTTTATCTAGACTAGCGCATCTGTAACACATGCTACTGATATATATGTATATAGCATAATAATAAGTGTTATGCAGTACATACTTGTAAATAAACGTGTGTATTTCTACAGTACATGATTCTCATAAATTACATTTTAATGAGTTGTTGTCTGCAGCTAAGAAATAATATACTTACTTAGTCATTCCTCTTCTACCCTGGGGTGTAGAGGTATATCAGATAGAGTGCCATACTATCCTAGCAGCTATCTTCCTCCTGGCCTGGTTCCAATCTAGTTCTCTGTCCTTCAAAGATTGTTTAATGTTGTCATCCCAATGGACTCTGGGTCGTCCTAGAGGTCTGGATCCCTGGCTCTTAGCTTCCCATACTTGTCATAGTGCCCGATCTCCCATTCTGCAGACATGGCAAAACCATCGTAGTCGGGACTGAAGAAAAAATTTGATTGACCAACATAGAAACTATGCTGTGTACCTCCTTGAACCATTTCATATACCACAGTTTGTGAAACACTGATATACGCAGTATATGATGAGCCACATTTTCTGTTTGTCTGTGATTTGTCTGGACATTAGTATTTGCTTTATTCATTGCCTTTCAAGCTCCCTATGCACTATACATCTTCAACTAATTCATACCAATTCTTCCTGTCCTGTGCCATCCACTCAAGATTTTTCCACATGTTTCATCCCCCTTATATTTATGTCTAATTACCTTCTCCATGTGTTTTTCAGTTTGCGTCTATTTCTCTTACCCTGTGAATTCCAGAACAAAGTCTACCTTTTAATTCTATCAGTTGTTCAAGGTATTTCCATGTCTTATTTTATCCCCTTAAAGTTGATGCCTACTTTCCTTCTTCATGTGTTTTTCAGGCTCTCTCTATTTCTTTTACTCTTGGGATTCCAGAATAAAGACTACCATGTAATGCTATCTACTGTTTTCATTTTCATTAATTTTTATTATTATTATTTTTTTAAATTCTTTATTTTTCATTTTTTTTCTTTAATTTATTTTAAAAACATATTTTAATTATGATGATTATTGCAAATGTATGATTTTATATTACTTTTATAATGATAAATGCCTTAATAAGGCTTAAAGTAAATGTGAGGATTAAAGGATACAGTATTATACATGATGAGAGAGAGAGGAAGGGCAGAATGTCAGACGGGCCTGCGTGCCCAATTCTTAACCCTTTGAAAATAAAGTTTGTTTGTTCAGTTTGTATCCTCAGCCTGATACAAGCATAACTTTCGAAGAGGCAAAGAATTTTATCAGAACCAGATACAAGAACAAATGGGATGCAGAGCATCCAGATCACACACAAAATGATGCATTTTACCAGCTCAGCATAATAGTGATAATCTCCAGACTCCACCAAACAACAGATTGGGATTCCATTTATTCAACAAGCTAAAGATCGGAACTAGCGATAGTGTACATCTGGCACTGATTAAGTGACTGCTGAACATGTGCTTCAAAGATGCCCAACATATGAACAATAGAGAAATCACTTATGGCCGTCACCAGTACCATTTTCGGACATACTGTGGAAATAAACATAGCCTCAAATTGACCACTGCTTTCTTCGAAAATATTCAAGTAGACGTCCGAGAGTAAAAAAGGTAAAGGATCCCGTTACACGCCTATTGAGGCATATTGGGAATACAGTGTTAGGCCTGTATTTTCTTGACCATCGGCACACTAGGGGTGATGTGGTCAGCATCACGCCGGCCGCCTTAACCTTCCCAGAGTTGTTCTGGTACCCAATTCATGAGGCTGGGTCGACTCCGGAGCCGTTTGCGGTCTAAATAAATCCCACCTCAACTGGGGATCGAACCATGGACCACCAAGCTAGGATGCCAGTGCACTAACCTCTGCGCTGCCGCGGCTCCAGACGTCCGAGAGTACAAAGAAAAACAAGTATCCTATCCAATAGCAGTGTCTGTTTTTCACTTCTTGTTCCACTGGTATTTGTTTAATTCCTTTTTTCAGTTCCATGTTAGTGATCTTTTCATACCATTTCAGTCCTTCTGTTCAGCACAAGCACCAATTTATGCAAGTTTGTTATCTTTCTGTTTCTTTTTGATATTTAAAGGATATATGGTATCTATAAATTTCCAACAACTGAAAAATATTTAGTTTTAAATTTTGACTTGCAGATGCAATAAATATTTGAGAAGAAGTACACTGGGAATGAAATAAATTTCAGAAACCACCAGATGTGTTACTGACTCGACAGACAGATGGCTTTGGTCAGTCAATGGCAGAATATGTGATTGGCCAGATAGTGGCACGGGAACGGAATTTTGCACTCATGTATGACTTGCAGCGGATGTCAAAATTTGACTAGTAAGGTGCTCTATTGTTTGCTGTGAGATACTGTAAGCTATGGCATACTATTCTGCTATATTAGATTCTACTTCTTCTGCCCTAGAGTTTCTAGAAAATTGACTGCCTTGTAGTACTAGCAGGTGATGCATTTAATGCTTTTTTTCCACGTCCAGTGACTTTTCTTGATGTTCTAATTTTTATGTCTTGGATTCTTTCCCTCACTTTTACAATGGTTTTTTAATACCATTTTCATCCTGGAAATAGAGACATATATTTACTTTAAAACTAACTTTGAGAGCAAGACTTATCAGTTTCATCATTAAGACTTATCAGTTTCATCATTAAGACTTATCAGTTTCATCATTAAGACTTATCAGTTTCATCATTAAGACTTATCAGTTTCATCATTTAGACTTATCAGTTTCATCATTAAGACTTATCAGTTTCATCATTAAGACTTATCAGTTTCATCATTAAGACATCAGTTTCATCATTAAGACATCAGTTTCATCATTAAGACTTATCAGTTTCATCATTTAGACTTATCAGTTTCATCATGAAGACTTATCAGTTTCATCATTTAGACTTATCAGTTTCATCATTAAGACTTATCAGTTTCATCATTAAGACTTATCAGTTTCATCATTAAGACTTATCAGTTTCATCATTAAGACTTATCAGTTTCATCATTAAGACTTATCAGTTTCATCATTAAGACTTATCAGTTTCATCATTAAGACTTATCAGTTTCATCATTAAGACATATCAGTTTCATCATTAAGACTTAACAGTTTCATCATTAAGACTTATCAGTTTCATCATTAAGACTTATCAGTTTCATCATTAAGACTTATCAGTTTCATCATTAAGACTTATCAGTTTCATCATTAAGACTTATCAGTTTCATCATTAAGACTTATCAGTTTCATCATTAAGACTTATCAGTTTCATCATTAAGACTTATCAGTTTCATCATTAAGACTTATCAGTTTCATCATTAAGACTGATCAGTTTCATCATTAAGACTGATCAGTTTCATCATTAAGACTTATCAGTTTCATCATTAAGACTTATCAGTTTCATCATTAAGACTTATCAGTTTCATCATTAAGACTTATCAGTTTCATCATTAAGACTTATCAGTTTCATCATTAAGACATATCAGTTTCATCATTAAGACTTATCAGTTTCATCATTAAGACTTATCAGTTTCATCATTAAGACATATCAGTTTCATCATTAAGACATATCAGTTTCATCATTAAGACATATCAGTTTCATCATTAAGACTTATCAGTTTCATCATTAAGACATATCAGTTTCATCATTAAGACTTATCAGTTTCATCATTAAGACTTATCAGTTTCATCATTAAGACTTATCAGTTTCATCATTAAGACTTATCAGTTTCATCATTAAGACATATCAGTTTCATCATTAAGACTTATCAGTTTCATCATTAAGACTTATCAGTTTCATCATTAAGACTTATCAGTTTCATCATTAAGACTTATCAGTTTCATCATTAAGACTTATCAGTTTCATCATTAAGACTTATCAGTTTCATCATTATTTTCCTTTTTTGCTCCTCATGAAACATGAAGCCACTGCTGCAACAGGTTCCCTTGTATTAAGCCTGCACCAAACATTCGTCTACTCTTGCAGCAGCAATTTCTGTAACAATTTGTTTCACATGATGAGGTTGCCAGCCTCATGCACAACTCAAATTAGTTGCTTTGTACGACATGCCTGTGGGAGAAGTAGCTACACCTTTTCTCTCTTTGTCTCTTCAGAGACCCCCAGGGACTACACAAGGTCAAGCATTAGTTTGATCTTTAAGTATATGTGACCTTGATAGTAAAACATATAATCTTGAGCATTAATCTACTTATGACAGCATTTTCAACAGCAGAACCAACAGTGCTGAGTTCACTGTGTTAAATTTTTGTTAAACCACGTGAATGTTATCCTCTTAGGACCCAGCAGCCGATGTATGACCCGTCATATACAACTCTGTGATAATTTTATAATAAAACAATTATTAGTGCTAATTAGGTCAGATATGGGTCAATTCTTAAGTAAATGAACAGTTTGCAAGTTTATATAAAAAGATACATTCTAATAAAAAATAGCAAGAGTTAAAGGGTGGTACTCCCACTAGATAGGAGCCATGGTAGCATAGTGGTTAGTGCACTGGCTTCCTAGCTCGGTGGTCCATGGTTCGATCCCCAGTTGAGGTGGGATTTTTTAGACCGCAAATGGCTCCGGGGTCGACCCAGAATCATGAATTGGGTACCAGAGCAACTCTGGGAAGGTTAAGGCAGCCGGCGTGATGCTGACCACATCAGTCCTAGTGTGCCGATGGTCAAGAAAATATGGGCCTAACACCATATTCCCAAGATGCCTCAATGGGCGTGTAATGGGATCCTTTACCTTACTCCCACTAGACAAATCACTTTCAGTAAAAAAAAAAGTCACTTCTTTTGGCCTAACAGCGTTACAATTTTTTACTGGCACCATTTATTCCTTTTTTACTGCCACTCACACCCCTGACCACGATCATCATTTCTCTGTTAGCTTTCTATAGAACATGGAGCCACAACTGTAGCTGAGACCTTTGCCTCTACTAAAGCTTTCATGTGCTCTTCTAGCTGTGGTTTCTGTAGCTATTTGTTTTACGTGATGAGGTAGCCAGCCCAGCCCCATGCATAACCTCATTTAGTCACCACTTAACAACATGCCTGAGGGAACAGTAGCCATCATCTTTCTGTGTCCCCTGAGAGATCCCCCAGGAGCTACATGGTGTGGTTTCTTGTAAATGAATTGACAGATGAAAAACTGACCACTGGATATTTTGAGAAAGACAGTCCCACCTGCCGCATATCAAGTGCAGGTTTCAGGAAGATTTAAAACTTTTTCCTCCTTTAAAAAACCGAAAGTAACTCTGCGGCCTCTGGAAGATTCTCAGATTAGTCCCCCAGACTACTACTGCCTGTGAGGCAGCTCATGGGGAACGTGTACAAGGACAAGCCTTGTGTAATCAAAGACCTCAGAAAAAAATGCAGCCTTACTGAAAGTCATCATCATCAGTACCTTTTTGGTCCCTATGGAGCACAGTTCTTCATCAGAAATATGCCACATTCTCCTGTCCTGTGCCTTCCATTCAAGATCATTCTGTGTCTTCTTAATTCCTTTCACGTAAGTCTCCAGTTCTCTTCCTCATGTGCTTTTTTGATCACCCTTTATTTCTTTTTACCTGGGGATTCCAGAACAGGGATTCTTTGTAATGCTGTCAACTGATCTTAATGTGTGTCCTTTCCAGTGCCGACATGTTATTCTCACCTCTTGTCCAATTGGTGTTTGTCTGTTGAATTATTTTCTATAATTGACTTGTCCATACTTTTGTTGAGTGACTGACTTTGATGCTAGAAAAGTGCAGCATTACTGAGGACATTTCAACAAAAGCAATCACAGATTCATCAAATTAAGATTATATGATAGTTGCATACTTTCTGTACTTTTGTATGGTGTGGAGTGCTGGAGAGTAACAGAAAAGGAAATGTCCAAATTATCTTCAGTCCATACGACCTGCCTAAGGAAAATTCTTCTAATTATTTGGCTGAATACCATCTCCAACCAGGAACTGCTTAGACAGGGTGCAGTCAAAAAGGCATGCACACCATCATTGCAGGCAGATGCTGGAACTAGGTTGGCCATGTCCTCAGAATTGACCCCGACACCATCACCAGAACTGCTATACTACGGAGCCCAGAAGGACAGCGATAGAGAGGCAGACCAAAGACAGCGTGGCGGAGAACAGTGGAGACTGAGATGCAAAGCGTGAACCAGAGTTGGGGCACGGCATGAAGTATGGCTACCGACCAACCAAAATGGGGACAGTTTGTTGCTGCCCTACAAGACGCCACTAGGTGTGATTGCCACCGACTGCTTTATCAGTCAGGGGGCCAAGGATCCAAGAAGAAGGAGAAGAATCACAAATTCGAAGCATTGTACACAGTTGCTTTAGTGTGCAGGAGGTGACCAGTATTAGCTTATGTAAAAAAATGCTGATTCACATTGTTTATGGTATGTGTGAATAATTTTAGTTGACATCCATTACTAAATAGTATCTTTAGTACCTTTAGTATCTTTAGTACCTTTAGTATCTTTAGTACCTTAAGTATCTTTAGTACCTTTATTGCACAAAGTATGGGACCTTTAGCAGAAGAATGACCTAGTGTACTGAGGTGTTTAAGATGTTTAATAAATGAAAAGGTAAATAATTAACAAAATTAAACAAAAGGTAGGCCCTCGTAAAAAAAAGACACTCGACAAGAATAGTAACAGAAGGGAAAAGTATTCTGAGGATTTGAGCCAGGGACCATCTGAATGACGCCATCATCTTACTGCAAGAGTGAAACATGACAGGACACATGACTAGCACTGGGCACTTAAAACTGACCAACAGTGTCAACAAGCAGTGGGTGCTTAGTTGGTCATGTGTCCTGTCACAGTTAACTCTGATAGCATGATGGTACCTGATTGGAATTCGCAGGGTGCAGATCCCGTCTATTACCTTTCAGATGTCTGGTATCCAACTTCCTCTTTCCTTCTTTCTTACAAGTGATTACCATTTACTTATTTTCATTAAATATTAACTACTTCCAGGCCTTGTATTTTTCTTTGTCTTTTTTTTTTTAAAGTCTAAATGAGAAACATGGTTGTCTGACATTACAGTTCTTTCTGCTCTTGCATCCGATTAACAGAGTGGTTAGAGCTCTGGTCTCTTGCAGCAAAGGTGTCGGGTTCAATTCATGGTATTAACATGTGTCAGTCTACTCAGCTGTAAATGGGTACCTGACTTTGCACTTGAGTTAGGGGAGGAAAAGGCAATGAGAAAGTGAACTGTCACCCCTCCTATTGATGCTGGACCTAGTATAGTGAAGTCTTTAAAACCACTCCCCTACAGCAGTATTTGTGATGGGACAACCTTGACCTTTTTTGACTGCTAAAACACTGATTTCTGACTGGTGACTTTACATTGTATTATACCTTTAAACTATAATGCCTTGCAGCTCACAACTGATACAGTACAGGCACCTGAATGAGTTAAATCTAGGAATTCTGGGGCTTGGAAATATTGGCACAGAAGGTAAATATGAAAAACTGACGGTATTAAAATTATTTAAGCTTTGGTATCGTTCACCTTCTTCCTTATTTTTGTCTGACCACAAACCTTCCCAGCTGTCTGTATTGTTGTAGTTTCATGAATTAATTATAATGTTAACTGAAATCACAGAAGAGAAAAACTTTGGCTGTGGTATTTATTGTGTGCCGCATTTTAATTTGAGACTTTCATAAATGGGTACTTGCTTAGAGTAAAAGGATTGAAAAGGTATGATACAATTACCTGTGTGGAACTGATGACAAGAACAAAACATGTGCCAGTGGAAAAGGAGATCAGAAGAAGATGCTGGCAGTGGACAGGACAAGCATTAAAAAAACTGTTAGTAGCATTTCAAGGCAGTCCTTGCCCCGGAACCCACAGGATAAGAGAGGTAGAGTGATACTGAACAATTCACGGGGAAGAGAATTGGAGATCAAAATGAACAGGATAAAGAATGACACAGGACAGGATCTAGGCACAGAGGTGTTGAAGGTGTATGCTCCTTGGGGAGCTGAGGGGTAATAAATGAATGAATTTCAATTTGGAGGTGAGAGGGGAAGGGAGATAAACTTTTCAGTACAACTCTTGTTGCTTACCTTTTACCTCACAGCATTCATAGTTTTATTTTGTCCTTTGACATAATCTTTCCACAAAAACCATATCTTTTTTCTGTTTTTTCTTTTAAATTCATGCCTTACATTTTTCCCATCTAACAAGATAAGAATATGTCAGAGCCTCTATATTTGATTCCTTCATTTATTGAATGCCAACCAAACCAGAGTTGTTGATCTTGTCTCTCCATTTCTTATGGTCTCTAGTATCTTGAGTCAGCTGTTTCTTCAGTCATATCCTATACCTTGAGGTCACTTTGTTGAAATGCTTCTCTCTGTCTTCCTGTTCTCTTTGAATTAAATTTACCTGTTGTTACCAGGTATTCTAATTTTTCTCCGCTAATGACATGTCCAAAGACATTAGACTATATGCCACGGCTGTTTGTGCCCTATACCAGAGCGCTCTTTTAGTTTCGGTGACCGGAATTCTGACACCGGGTATAAAATTTTGTGTGCACCGTAAAAGACTTTAAGTTTTCGGCGGGGAAAATCAGCTGATGTGTGAGTAAAATCAGTAAAATATAAATCATTACACACTCGTTCTGGATAAACACAGCGCTAAAATTCTTTTGTGTACTATAACTTTGTTCTGTGTTCTATTTTTGATTGCATTTTTATTTGTTTGAAATTAGTTTTGACGGAGTTACAGACTTTTGAAAACAGCGTCATCATTTAAGGAAATTCATAAAATAAGTAATCTTTTTATTAATTTAATATCTAAAAATCGGCCCATTCGTTTGAGTTTATAATTATAAAGACTTCTCGAAGGGAAGCTAAAGATTATTTCCACATACTTTTTTTTTTGGTTTCATATCTTGAGAATGTGTGGTAGTCAGTTTTGTGAGTGTGGCATTACAAGAACAAGCATATTGTCACCAGATTTTATAGCATTTAAATCCCTTTAAACGCATTACTGATACCCACAAATCTTAAATAAGGTAGTAAAAAAATAACTTTTTGTAAAGCACCATCTGTTTTTGCATTTTCATTCATTTATAATGATATTTAGCTACGTATATAAGCATCAGAAAACATGTAAAGCTATAGATAGATTACTTCCACATAATTTGATCTATCTTTCAAGTCTTGTTAATCTTCTATTTATAATATGAATTTTTTTTTTAAATTGTGTGTGAGATAAGGACTGTTCCATTGGTGTTCTTTGGTAGACAATCCTGTGCACACGACGGCTGCCAGCGAATTCTAAGTAACTGTTTGTATATCTTCTTTCATTCAAAGTTACAATGCAGGTAGTAAATTTAGAGAAACCAAATTCTAAATCTAATACCATCCTTTTATCAATGGCTAGAGTCAGAGATACATATGATAATTTAGAAATATTTATGAATGGCATGAAAGCTCAGATAGAGTCACTAAAATATTTAGAGTGGGATGGTAAACAAGTTGTTGTTTTCTTATTCGGGGATTATTTCCTTGTTTTGCTGGAGACACCACAGACATGGGTATATTCCTTGAGCTCCAGACAAACCAAAAATTTTCATCAAAGACATCCAGAGAGCATACAGCTTGCAAACCAAGAAGTTTGGCCATGTTGATAAGAGATTACAATAGATATATGAAATATGGGAAAGGGAATAAAAGGCAAGTGGCACATTACCATAATTGTTTACACAAACCAATGTTAGAGATTGAAATTGAAAATGTAGCTCCTCCTTACCTTCATATTTTATTAGGCATTGTTTTGAAACACCACAGACTTCTAGAACAGGTAGCTGATACAATAGATGCAAAGATATTTGAGAATTCGCAAGAAATACATGCAAACATTAGTACTTTTAAGAACTTGAAGAGATTTAGTAGGAACTGGAAATAGGCAGAAGAATTAGGAGCTAAAATTGAATTTTTCAGGTAGGTATTGAACTTTGTGAGGATAAGGAGGAGACAGATAATTTTAAAGTTAGACTTGAAAATGCACAAGATGCGCTGGCCAAACTTCAGTTTCAAGATCTGTGTACTAGGTCTGGTCCAGTTTGCTCACACATGGACAAGGTACTAGCCAAACACAAAATCATACAACAGGCTTATAATAGCAGAGCATTTATAGGGAATCACTGCCACAGATATCTCACACAAAAAGTTTATAAAGATCTTACAAGAGCAATCATAACACAAACACTGAAAATTACAGACAAACAAGATATAACTAACATAGCTTTTATTGCCCAAGAACAATTCAACTCACTGAAAGAAGCATTTGAGAAAGTACACAACAAAATATCACACAGTAAACCAATTAGTAAAGAATCAATAACAGCATCGATAGAGACTTATATGTCTTTGTTCAGAAAGCTATTCCCTAGTAAGACAATTCATAAACAGCACATATTAGAAAAACATTGCGCAGACTGGATCAGAACTCATGATGTATGATTGAGATAATTGTTAGCTCTCATGTTCTGGGGACAATTGGGTGTGTTATTATAAGGTTATAAATGTGGACATGCAATTTAAACTTTCAATAATTAATGTTTGACGCATGAAACCAAAACAAAACTTTGATATCCATTTTCTGCAGGTTTTCTACTTTTGATTTCTGTAATTTGTTATGCATGTTGATTGTGACCGTTTTAGTGTAAATTGAATTAGAAACAAACCATAACAAAATGTAAAAAAAAACCGTAAATTTTACACTATTTCAGACTATTATATCTTCTGTTCTAATTGTGATAAAATGTTTGTTCTTGTTCTAAAATTTACTCTTAACATTTCTAGTCTAGCTTTACGCAAAATTAAAGCCGGTATTTATAATAATAAAGTAGCATAAAAGCAATTCAAACATGTTTTGGGGACAATTGGGTGTGTTATTTTAAGGTAATAAATGTGGACTTGCAATTTAAACTTTCAATAATTAATGTTTGACGCATGAAACCAAAACAAATCTTTGATATCCATTTTCTGCAGGTTTTCTACTTTTGATTTCTGTAATTTGTTATGCATGTTGATTGTGACCGATTTAGTGAAAATTGCATTGTAAACAAACCATAACAAAATATAAAAAAACCGTAAATTTTACACTATTTCAGACTATTATATCTTCTGTTCTAATTGTGATAAAATGTTTGTTCTTGTTCTAAAATTTACTCTAACATTTCTAGTCTAGCTTTACGCAAAATTAAAGCCGGTATTTATAATAAAAAAGTAGCCTAAAAGCATTAATTAAGCCCTATCAAAAGTAAACATCGCCACATGTTTTTCCCATTAGGAAGCTGACCACGTGACCTCTGTCAAGTGGGCTATAAATAGCGCGGTTGGGGAAAAAGGGGAAATAACTAAAAGATCGCTCGCAAACAGCCGTGATGCACCTTATCATCATCATCATCTCCGTTTTTGCTCCTAAAGTAGCATAGATTCACATCACTGTAAATGACCCTTCTTTAAGAAGCCTATGCCAAAGTACAAACTCTAACAATGGTAGTTTCTGTGACAATTTGTTTTACATGATAATGTTGCCGCCACTGTGCACAACCTCATGTTAGTTACCTTTGACGATATGTCTGAGGGAACAGTACGTAATCGTTATTGATTAATTGATGACAGCTTTCTTCCATTTTTCTGAGGACTTCTTTGATTTTCTGGCTGCTCAAGGTTGTATCCTTCTTAGGATCTTCATCTCTGCTACCTCCAATTTTCTTCCCATCTGTTTGTTTATTGTCCAGTCCTCACATGCATAAAGTAATTTAGGAGGTATGTAACATTCCATAAAAACCTATCGGGCACACTGCGTGGTGACAGCCCTTGAATTACCCCCGGCGGACCTCAGCTGTGGGCATAACGATAGTTATTTTTTTTTTAATTAATAGCACTCTAATACTCATTTCCTCACTGCCAGTTATATTTCTTTGTTGGTAAGAATGCTTTTGATGCTGTGAAAAGCTGACTCAATGTTCAGAGTTCTTGTCTTGATTTCTTGTAAGCTTCTGCCATCTGAAGTTATGTACATATGTAAGTTCATTAAATGTGTGCGTATGTGTGGGCTCTTGTGCATGTGTATGTATCTGTATGTATAGATGCACATGCATGTGTATGTGTATGCATTTAAATAAAAGCATAAATAAACTGCAGGAATTGTAACCGGTGTATACAGGATGATAGAGAAATCTTTTTTTTTTTTTTTTAAATGTGTAGATCCCCTCTTGTATCTATTAGATATGCATGAAACAAATACCAAAACATGGAACAGGAACTGCGATTTGACTAAGTTTTATTTATTTTCAGAAACAAAATGAAATCAAATCAAATCTAAAATGGCCCATGAACTGACGTTACAAAAGACAGCAAAAATTACTGCCCTTTATGAGGTCAGGGGATCAGTAGTTGAAGTAGAACGGTTGTGGATATGGCAGAAATAAAAAATACAAAACTTATTAATCAGATGCTCCCCTTGCCAATATGACAACTTAACTTTTGACGGTAGCGACTTTTTACATTTTTTTAGAAACCAGTCAAGACAGACCACACTGCTGCCTTACAGGTAGACTGAGGACAGTCAGAAGTTAAGGAAGGCAATCCGACATAAATGCCTGTTGAAATCGGATGCACTGGGCCACAGGCCTAATGAAACAGTACAATGTATGCCACTTGATGATGACGTCATTAAAAAGTAAGCAAAATGTCTCTAACCCTGTAAAGAGTCGCCAGGCTGCACAGAGTCAAAGGGCAGGAATTACTGGCTGAACGTCTGCTTCAAAGATGCCCAACATATGAGGAACAGAGAAAGTACATATGGCTGTCACCAGTACCATTGGTGAAAAAGCTCTACGGAAATGCTAATAGCCTCAAGCTGACTACTGCTTTCTGTGAAAACATTCAAGTAGACATCTGAGAGTATGTGAAGAA
Organism: Oreohelix idahoensis; assembly: GCA_024509875.1. NCBI lineage: Eukaryota > Metazoa > Mollusca > Gastropoda > Stylommatophora > Oreohelicidae > Oreohelix > Oreohelix idahoensis. Next base: position 49,978 of record JAMPIV010020909.1, on the reverse strand, counting down.
GAAGTCAGTTATGCCCCTTGTTTCGACATTTGTTTCACAATATAGTCAGTAGATACAAGTTAGGATACAAACATTTCAAAATGGGGAATGACTTTTCACTTATCCTGTATTTCAACCCTCTATAACTTTATTGTAATTTTTTGCCCAGTTGCTCGTCAGTGTAAGGCTGTCAACATGAATGTTTGGGCGGCTGTTAGAGACGAGCGGTTTAAATCAGGTCAGACAAGCCAGGAACATGTACGCCATCTCAGGTGCCCTTTGTGTTTATGTCAGAAATAGACAAGTCATTGATGTAGTATGTTATGATCAGTTGTTAAAAACAAAATATGTAGAACAGTGATTCTACACCTGTTGGTTGTAATCAAACTTTTGTCAAAGGGAAAAATTGTAATGGGTTGTGTCCCTTACGTTACCCTTACCCAAAGTTTTAAGAGGTATGCCTTTGGCTGAATTCCTAAATTAATTTTTACTTGTTAATTTTGGTACATTGGTCACCGCTTCACCAACTCTAAAATTTAGGTTGTGGTCATAAAAAGTTTGAGAACCGCTGGTGTAGAGGTTTATAGATGAAAATATTTAAAGATTGAATTATGAGATTAAGAATCTTCAACTCAAATGTTAGGTCAGTTCTATTGTATGGCTTTGAAACATGGAGAAAAAAACATTAACCAAAAAGTGGCACACTTTCATAAAGTGATGCTTGAGTAGATTAGAACTGAAATGGTACAACAAGGTCACCATTGTGTACCTGATTACAAGAACCAGACAAGTGCCAGTGGAATAAGAGATGAGAAGGAGACGCTGGAGATACAAAGGGCTGCTACAGAGGAAATATGTTGATAGTATTACAAGGCTGTCCTTGTTCTAGAATCTCCAAGGTAAGAGAAGTAGAGTTAGACTGAAAAACACGTGGAGAAGAAAACTGGAGACAGAAATAAAAATGTTGAGGAAGATATAGAAAGACTGAGGGGATGGTATGTGACAGGAGAACTTGGCATGTGACAGGAGAACTTGGCATGTGTTTGTTGACAGCCTATGTTCCTTGGGGAACTGAAGGGTATTGATGATGATGATGAAATGTTGAGATAAATCATTTGTGAAAGTTGTAGATATCTTATTACACTGAGGTGAAAGTTGTAGACATCTTATTACACTGAGATAAATGTTGTAGACATCTTATTACACTGAGGTAAAAGTTGTAGACATCTTACTACACTGAGATAAATGTTGTAGACATCTTATTACACTGAGGTAAAAGTTGTAGATATCTTATTACACTGAGATAAAAGTTGTAGATATCTTATTACACTGAGGTGAAAGTTGTAGACATCTTATTACACTGAGATAAAAGTTGTAGACATCTTATTACACTGAGATAAAAGTTGTAGACATCTTACTACACTGAGATTACAAGATTAGGCTAGAATTACATGTCCAGATCAGAAGTGAAAAATGTAAGAGATGGGAGTCTTAATTCTTTCTTTATGCATGGAGGTAAATTTGGAGTCATCCTTACATGACCAGCAGCTATGCAGAATGCTATAATATGTAGATTTGGATGTGAGGCTAATTACACCCTCATTGACTCTTGAAATCATCCACACACTTCCAGGGATTCCCCCTGTGGTGAAACATGTTGAGAACCCAACATTGCACACTGGAGGAGTCACGAGCCCTAGATATAACTCTGGCTTTGACCTGATTGCCTGCATGCAGGAGGATCTCACTATGGACCCCATGATAAGCAGGGAGAGCTGAGAAATGACTCTGTGTAGGACATGACAATTCCTTGGGAGAGCCCAGAATGAGAGCACAGTATTTTAGCTCTGTATAGTTGAGAGCCCTCTTGGATGGTGGAAAACTCAGTATGCTTCTTCCTCCTAGCTTGGGACCAGATGTGATTATCCTTAAAATGCAAGCCAAGCTGGAGAAGCTGGAGCTCATGACTTCAACTCAACATGTTTCGGAATGGCAGAAAAGCCTAGATATACAGTGTAGATAATAGTTAATACCAAGGAGCCTTAGACTTGGTATTGGCTGCAAAAGAGTGAAAAGCTCAGCAGCTTTAGTTAAACAATAACAACAACAACAACTCTTTTTATAAAGCAGGTTTTATTCCCAGGCATTGACATGGATGCCTATTTATTTTCATAAGTTATGTTTATAGAACACACAGTAGACATATATATTTATAACAACATCTTGTGTAACAAATATAATCATTACAAACATATCTTTATAACAAAATATTTCTTAACAAGTATAATCATTACCACCCGTGTGTTACCGGGGTCCAAAAAGGGAGCAAAGAATAGTAACACTGTACCCTACCAGGCATGTTGTAAAAAGTGACTAAGGAGGGTTGGGCATGGGGCTGGTTACCCCATCCCGTAAAAAACTTTTTACCACAAAAACTTCAACAAACATGGACAAGTCAAATAAAGAATATAAATCAACTCAGCCGCCCAAGACAGAAGAAGGTCCTCTGGAAAGGAGGCGCATGAAGCAACCTAGAGAAAGCCGAAAGGAGTCTGGGTTGCCGACTAACCTTTTTTCGTCTAGGAAAATCTCCACCTGGAATGTTCGCACTCTGTGTGAACAAGGGAAAACTGCACAGGTAGCAGCAGAAATGACAAATTACAGGATTGATATCCTGGGTCTCTGCGAGACACGGTGGAAAGGCATAAAGAAGAAGAGATTGATCACAGGAGAAATAGTGTTGTCCTCAGGACATGAGGAGGAAAGAGCCCACCACAATGAAGGGGTGGCTCAAATGCTGTCCAAGGAAGCACAGAAGACACTTATAGAATGGGAAGCAATGGGACCCCGAATTATAACAGGAAGGTTTAAATCAGCCAAAAAGAAAGTAAATATAAACATCATTCAGTGTTATGCACCAACAAACGATAAAGAAGAATCTGTGAAAGAAGATTTTTACACCAGACTACAAAGTGTCTTGGACAATAAGAAAAGAAAGGACATCACAATTTTGATGGGGGACCTAAATTCGAAAATAGGAACAGACAACACTGGCTTTGAAGAAATCATGGGAAAGCAGGGATTAGGTATGATGAACGAGAATGGGGAACTATTAGCAAACTTCTGTGCTTCAAATCAACTAGCTATAGGAGGAAGCATATTTCCACATAATAGAATTACATAAAGCAACATGGATATCACCAGACCACAGAACTGAGAATCAGATTGATCACATAAGCAAGAAGTTTAGGTCAGCATTGAATGATGTGAAAGTATGTAGAGGAGCAGATGTTGTATCAGACCACCATCTTCTGTTGGCTAAAACAAAATTAAAACTCAAGAAATTTACAACAACATATAGCTATAGACAACAGTATAATGTGTGATATCTAAGAAATCAGAAAATAAGAGAAAAATTTTCAATCACAGTATCCAACAAATACCAAGTACTCCAACAGCTAGAAGATGAAACAGATACGGAAGATGACTGGCAACAAGTAAAAAATATATGGAACGAAACATGTGAAGAAGTACTGAGAAAAAGAGAACATCAGCGCAAAGCATGGATAACAACAGAAACCATTAGTAAGATAGAAGACAGGAAAAACAAGAAAGCAGATTTAAACAGAAGCAAAACCAGAAGCTCCAAAGCCAAGGCTCATGAAGTGTACATAGAAGCAAACAAAGAAGTAAGAAGAAACATCAAAAGAGACAAAATGAAATATATTGATGATTTGGCAAGGGAAGCAGAGGAAGCTGCAGCAAAAGGAAATATGAGGGACCAGTACAACAATACAAAGAAGCTAACAGGGAAATATAAGCAAGCAAATGGCCTCATAAAAGATAAGAATGGAAAATTGCTTAGTAATATACAAGAACAAATGAAGAGATGGACAGAACATTTTGAGGAACTTCTCAATAGACCATCTCCAACTAATCCCCCAGACATCCAGCCAGCAGAAGAGGAGCTACAAATCAGCTGGGAACGACCAAGTAGAGAAGAAATAAAGAAAGCCATAAAGCTTCTGAAAGATGGAAAAGCAGCTGGTCCAGATTGCATTCCAGCAGAGGCCATCAAAACAGATATTGATACCTCAACAGATATATTATACAAACTACTTGGCAAAGTCTGGGAGACAGAGGAAATACCAGCAGAATGGAAGGAAGGTTATCTGGTCAAGTTGCCTAAGAAAGGAAATTTACAAGAGTGCACAAATTATAGAGGAATAATGTTACTATCAGTGCCAGCAAAAGTATTAAACAGAATCATCCTTGAGAGATTAAAAGAGTCCATAGACAAGCAACTGAGAGATGAACAAGCAGGTTTTCGACAAAATAGATCCTGTACAGACCAGATAGCCACATTGAGAATAATAGTTGAACAAAGTCTGGAATAGAATTCACCGATATACATCGGATTCGTGGACTATGAAAAGGCATTTGACAGTGTAGACAGAGAATCGCTTTGAAAATTGATGAGGCATTATAGAGTTCCCATGAAGATCATTAATTTAATAAAGAAGACCTATGGAGACATGACATGTAGAGTTCTTCATGAAGGACAACTTACAGAACCGTTTAGAATTAGAACGGGAGTGAGACAGGGATGCCTCTTGTCTCCATTTCTTTTCTTACTAGCAATAGATTGGGTTATGAAAACATCGACATCACACAACAGAAATGGAATCCAGTGGAATCTGACTAAACAGCTTGATGATCTGGATTTTGCAGATGACTTGGCTCTTCTGTCCCATAACCATAATCAGATGCAAGAGAAAATGAAAATTCTCGATGAGAGGTCACAACAAGTGGGCCTGAAAATACACAGGGAAAAGACAAAGATTATGAGAATAAATGCAAGAAATGATAACAAGGTTGAACTTGAAGAAACACCACTAAAAGATATAGAATCGTACACATATCTTGGAAGTAATATAGACAAAGGAGGGACAGACAGTGATATCAAAATAAGAATACAAAAAGCAAGAAGGAAACACATGGAGAACAAGAGAAATCAAGTCCAGCACGAAAATAAGAATCTTCAACTCAAATGTCAAGTCAGTCCTATTGTATGGCTCTGAGACATGGAGAACAGCAAAAACAACAACCAAAAAGCTACAGCTATAAACGGGTGCTTGCGTAGAATAGAAGGACTGAAATGGTATGACAAAGTCAGAAATGTGGAATTGATGACAAGAACCAGTGGAACAAGAGTTGAGAAGAAGACGCTGGCGATGGATAGGACACACATTGAGGAAACCTGTTGATAGCATTACAAGGCAGTCCTTGTTCTGGAATCCACAGGGAAAGAGAGGCAGAGGTAGACCAAAAAACACATGGAGAAGAGAACTGGAAACAGAGGTGAAAATGATGAGGAAAACATGGAAAGAACCTGAGCAGATGGCACAGGACAGGAAGACTTGGCATGTGTTTGTTGAAGGCCTATGCTCCTTGGGGAGCTTAAGGGTATTGATATATAATCATTACATAAATATATTTATATCAAAATATTTCTTAACAAATATAATCATTACAAATTGCCTGAAGAATATTTTGAAGTGTTATAAGACTTATATACAACAAATCATCATCTGGTGCCATCTCCACATCAAAATTCAGCTGCAGTGAATCTCCAACATCTTCTGTCTGTTGTCCTGATGGTACACTCTGATAGACTTTTTCCTGTCCATCTCTAGATGGTATCGTCCCACTTATCGCGCTGTCTTCCTCTTGCACATTTTCTTTCAGCTCTGACTTCTATCATGATCTTCAGTGTCAGGTGTTATCTCTTTTTACATGGCCAAAATATTTTAGCTGTCTAAATTTGATCTCCTTCATTAATTCTATTTTCATACCTAGGTTTTCTAGGACCTCTTTGTTTGTTTTCTTCTCTTTCCTCTGTTTGTGCCCCATTCTTCTATATATCAACATCTCAAATGCCTCAATTCTTTCTTATAATTGCTTGTTCATTGTCCATGTTTCTGCACCATACAGTAATGAGGAATATATATAGCATTTAATGATTCTCAGTTTAAATATGTGAGTTTGTTGTTTAGATGATAGTATCTGTCTCATGTTCTTGAATGTAGCTTTGGCCATTCTGTTTCTCTTCTTGATATTTCTGTTTCAAATCTGCCCTGTGTTATTATATGACCAAGATATAAGAAACTCTTGACTTCTTCCAGGATTTTCCCATTTATTTTTATCTTTAATGGTGCCTTATCACCGGTTTTGCTAATTATCATAGTTTTTGTTTTCTCGGTATTAATGTCCTATCCGTACGCATGGATAACAAATACATTTGTTTATCTCATGTACAATGGATGGGTATGAAAAAAAAATTGAAGAAAGGTGATTCGTCTTACGAGGAGAAAAGACAAAGAAAATAGCCAACGTTGTGGCCACAAGGCCTTCGTTAGGGAAAGGAAAGAGAGTGAGAACTAGATATGCCACATAAGAATCTAAAAAGATATAAAAATAAAATCTGGGTACTTCCCTAAAGGCCGATGAGACCTAACATGCCTGCCGAAGAGAGAGTGCGTGTAGCAGTGGATCGTGATCGTATAGTGGAGGAAACTGATGGTCGATAGTTAACGTAAGCTTTCATCAAACAGCAACTGTCTTACTTTTGTTTTTCGCTTCCAGTATTGATTTCAATTCAGTCAAAATCTTTCATATAAAAGATGTTTATTCCAGTTGAAGATATATTTAAATGCTATACAGAGCTTCTACAAGTCTTGCAGAAATTATGTGAGGACAGCAAACCATAAGTCAGAAGAGTTCAGGACCACCACTGGTGTAAGACAAGGTGATATCCTATCACCTTACCTCTTCATACTCCTTATGGACGATGTCATCAAGGCATGTAAGGAGAGAACAAGAAAGTATTCAGTGGGGTACTGGAAGATGAGACAGGTCTATATTTCAGAGCTGGCATTTGCTGATGATGTTGCCCTGATTGCTAAATCAGAGGCACATCTCCAATCCAACCTGCAAGTCTGGAAGGAAGAGCTGGAGAAGAGAGGGATGGTCATAAGCAGCTCTAAAACAAAATCCATGGTGATATCACGAGAAGAAAGAAGACATCAGATTAAGCTGGGAGAACAGGTCCTGGAGCAGGTCGACCACTTTAAATACCTCGGAGCTGTTATAGACCGAAAGGGAGGCATCAAAGAAGAGTTGGCCACTCGAAAAGCAGCAGCTGGGAGACTTTTTCAGGCCATAAATCGAAGATTCCTCAGCAAGAGAGAGGTTGGTAAGAAAACGAAGATGGCTGTATACCGCTCCAGCTATGTCCCAGTCTTGACATATGGATGCGAGTCATGGGCAATGACTACAACCCATAAAAGCCAGATCCAAACCTCAGAAATGAGGTATCTGAGGAAGGTGGTTGAAGTAACAAGAAGAGACATGGTACGCAACCAGACGATACGTCAAGGCCTAAAATGCCACCCCCTACAGACCCAAGTAGAACAGTCCCAACTAAGATGGTTTGGCCATGTCTGCAGAATGGGAGAAGATCGGCTACCACGACAAGCATGGGAAACAAAGAGCCAAGGATCCAGACCCCGAGGACGACCTAGAGTACGCTGGGAGGACAACATTAGACAATCTTTGAAGGACCGAGGACTAGAATGGAACCAGGCCAGGAGGAAGACAGCCGATAGAATAGTCTGGCGCTCTCTCTTCCAAACCTCTACACCTCACGGTAGAAGGGGAACGACTAAGTAAGTAAGAAGATATATTTAAAAAAAAACAATACCAATTGGAACATTCAATATACTCTTTGGGTCCAATGTAAAATCTACTTCTGTTCATCTACTTCTTTGGTCTAAGCTTGGGCGGATGTTATTCTCACCAAGTGACATTTCTTTTTTTTTGTATAAAAATCCACACACGATTTAATGACATCATGGACTCATGAGTACCATGACAAATGATGTCATTGGTTTATGACTAGTGTGTGTACTAACTAGCCTATACAAGTACTTAGTGTATCAGACTTGCTGAAGTACTTTCTATCCTAAGGGTGGCGTAGTAAGCCATACGGTTACATGCGTCACCGGATGCCTTTATCTCACGTAGCACCCTCTATAGTTCCCAGGGTTCTATGTGGATACAGGTAAAGAATAAAACTCCTCCTTTCTGAGGCTTATTGTAAAAGGTGACCAATATGAGGTTGTGAATGGGGTTGGCAGCCTCATGTAAAATTTTTTTTACAGAAACCACTGCTGCAAAAATTTGTTTTTTGGCATAGGTTTCCTTAAGGGGACTTTTCTTTTGTCTAATGTTCTTCTTCTTTCTTTTTTACGAGTGCCTGCCACACATTTATTTTTGTTTATTATTTATCTGATGAGGAATCAGGATGTATGTCTCATTGAAAAATAAAAATGTAAGTGTTACGTGCAGTCTTTGATATCTTACAATATAATACATTTGTATGCTTGTTATGTTCGCAAATATTTTGTAAACAAAATAGATACTTTTAAGTGCTTAATTAAAAGTCATTATTGAGTTACTTCCCTTGAAAGGAGTGTCGTCACTTTCGATCGAACTCCGCGGATGAATCCAGTTTTACTGCGATTTATTCTTTGTTTGGGTAGAAATAGATTGTTCTTGCTTCAGTGTATCTATGGCCTGAATTTATGTGTATTGTTTGTCTGGGTAGGACGAGTCTGTCTTATATCTGAATATCTTTGCATGTCTAAGTCGAACTATATGGTCTTTTGTCGCTAGAAAGGTCAAAGGGCTGTTCGGCGGATGTGTCGCTAGAGAGGTGTGATTTGGCTTCGCCCTGATGATGGGGCTGTGGTTTTTTGAATCGGCTTGTCGCCGGAAAAAGTGATCGATATATGTGTAGGGGAAAGTGATAGACGTTTAGACCTATCCTGTTGCTTTACCCCAGTGTTTATTCTTATTGCCAAGGAATGGCAGAATCATATTTCTGATACCGAGGTAACAAAAGCATTTCTTATGAACTCTTACGAAGCCATCGTTTTCGATAAGCAGACGCACGATTTGTACGTCTGAGAGTATAATTAACTAGATAAAGATGACATTCATTTCTAGCAGCACTATATCTTGTATGATGAAGTCAATTGTATCATGATAGAATCTACGGAGCAATGAGAACATTTAATGAATGATTAACTTTAATACAGATTCATTGTCTGTATCCAAACGTGAGTGACAGCTCACGAGAGAAGCCATCTTGTATCCAAATATTTTGTGACTTTCAAGAAGAGAAAGCACAGTGGGCTGATCACCTGCTTGCTAGTTACTCTGATTACGGAAACAACGATAGATTGTTTGGTCTGTTGTTGTCCCACAAAGACGCCATAGGCGTGGTGGAAGCGATAGATTGATCAATTTGTTGTTGCCCTAAGACGCCACTAGGCGTACTGGCCACGGACTGCTTCGTCGGTTGGTGGCTAAGGACGGAAGAAGAAGAAGAAGAAGAAGAAGAGAAAGGGATGCCCCGTATTATCGCTTGATGAGTCCAGAGATCACTGCTACACATGAGAACCCATTACTAGCGGTTCAATATGATTATATGAAAAATATGTGCTGAACATTATTTAAAGGAATCTTCGCTAGACGAGGTTAGGTCTAGAAGCCATCTTGAATATTGTTTATAATCTGACGTGCTTTGTCAGTAAACTCAGATGATATATATATATGGGCAATACTGAGTGCTTGTCTACTGACAGTCCATTATGCTATTATTCTACATGAGTGCCCATGTATCATTGCAAGACCATTTATCCACTGTACCATGATGTATTATGCCAACCTGTGATTTGTCACTATCCGTGCTGTCGAGTGTGTACGTCCAATTAAACTGTAGCAAAGGTACACAGTCGTTGGTGTCGATGACTTCCAGCCATACATGAGTGTAAGAAAAAGACCATTTGTCAACACCACGAACTCTTCTTATCATTCGCATATTACACTCTCAATCTATGTCTACACACCACTGCGTAGGTCGAGTTGACATTCCATACTCAAACCACGAGCAACACAACAACACAGCATTTAACTCTGGTGATGTTCTAGTGAGCTTATATTTATCAACTGATGAGCAAAAGAGAGTTTATCAGTAAGCATACATAGTATTTCAGTAACAAAGATTACTCAGTCACCACTAAATAGTTAGTTTTCACTACTTACCTCACTGCATCATTCCTACTTATCTTCTTTGATTCATAATCTCAAAATAACTTTTTTTTGATACAATTTATTTTTACTACAGATCTCATCAAACAAAATCTTCAGACAATTTTGTCTGTACATTTTTTACTTACAATCTAATAACATCACCCCTGAACAATCATTATATAATACCGTTCCCAGGCCAATGTCCAAGTTGGATGAAATGCTTCGGGAAGTTGACTATCTTGTGAGTGTTTTACCAAGTACCCCAGAGACACGAGGTTTGCTCAGTGGTGAAGTGCTAAAACATTGTGAAAGAAAGGTAATACACTTGACCTTACAGGGAGCATCTCTGTCTTTTTTTAGTTTTCATTATTAAAAATTAATTAGTTAAATCATTCATCACATTTATTCATCCATTCTTTCATTCATCCATCCATCCCTCCATTCATTCATTACTTCCTTCATTTATTCATTCATCCATCCTTCCATTCATTCATCCATCCATTCCTTCATTTATTCATTCATCCATTCCTTCATTCATCCACCCATTCATTCATCCATGTCTTCATTTATTCATTCAGCCCTTCATCTATCCATTCATTCATTAGTTCTTTCATCCATTCCTTCATTTATTTATTTATTCATTCATTCATCCATTCCTTCATTTATTCATCCATTCTTAAATCAATTCCTCCATTTATTCATTCATCCATCCATTCGTTAATCAATTCCTTCATTTATTCATTCATTCATCCATCCATCCATTCATTAATCCATTTATTCATTCATCCATCCATTCAAACATTCATTCATACATCCATTCATTCATTCATTACCCTTTTATCTCTCTGTGAGGCATAGACATTAAAAAAATTCACGCCAAACCTTACTCATCATCCGTTCAAGGTTTTTCTTCATCTCTTTCATGTATTTATCCAATCCCCATGTCATATCAGATGTCATCAAGTGCCATATGTGTGAAATGTAGATCCACAAGGAACAAAGACCTTCAACAAACTCATGTCGAGTCCCTCCTGTCACATGCCATCAAGTGCCATATGTGTGAAATGTAGATCCACAAGGAACAAAGACCTTCAACAAACACATGCCGAGTCCTCCTGTCACATGTCATCCAAGTGCCATATGTGTGAAATGTAGATCCACAAGGAACAAAGACCTTCAACAAACACATGCCGAGTCCCTCCTGTCACATGTCATCAAGTGCCATATGTGTGAAATGTAGATCCACAAGGAACAAAGACCTTCAACAAACACAAGACGAGTCCTCCTGTCACATGTCATCAAGTGCCATATGTGTGAAATGTAGATCCACAAGGAACAAAGACCTTCAACAAAGACATGCCGAGTCCTCCTGTCACATGTCATCAAGTGCCATATGTGTAAAATGTAGATCCACAAGGAACAAAGACCTTCAACAAGCACATGCAGAGTCCCTCCTGTCACATGTCATCAAGTGCCATATGTGTGAAATGTAGATCCACAAGGAACAAAGACCTTCAACAAACACATGCCGAGTCCTCCTGTCACATGTCATCAAGTGCCATATGTGTGAAATGTAGATCCACAAGGAACAAAGACCTTCAACAAACACATGCCGAGTCCTCCTGTCACATGTCATCAAGTGCCATATGTGTGAAATGTAGATCCACAAGGAACAAAGACCTTCAACAAACTCATGCCGAGTCCCTCCTGTCACATGTCGTCAAGTGCCATATGTGTGAAATGTAGATCCACAAGGAACAAAGACCTTCAACAAACACATGCCGAGTCCCTCCTGTCACATGTCATCAAGTGCCATATGTGTGAAGTGTAGATCCACAAGGAACAAAGACCTTCAACAAACACATGCCGAGTCCTGTCCTGTCACATGTCGTCAAGTGCCATATGTGTGAAGTGTAGATCCACAAGGAACAAAGACCTTCAACAAACTCATGCCAAGTCCCTCCTGTCACATGTCATCAAGTGCCATATGTGTGAAGTGTAGATCCACAAGGAACAAAGACCTTCAACAAACTCATGCCGAGTCCCTCCTGTCACATGTCATCAAGTGCCATATGTGTGAAGTGTAGATCCACAAGGAACAATGACCTTCAACAAACACATGCCGAGTCCCTCCTGTCACATGTCGTCTGCTCACGACCTTTCCATGTCTTCTCATTCCTTTCATTTCTGTCTCCAGATCTCTTACCCTGGGGATTCCAGAACAAGGACTGCCTTGTAATGCTGTCACATAGTTTTCTCAGTGTTTGTTCTATCTAATGCCAGAACCTTCTCCTCACCTCTTGTTCCATAGGTATTTGACTGGTTCTTCCCATAAGTTCCAGAGTTGGGATTATGTCATACCATTTCAATTCTTCTTTTCCTACGCAAGCACTCATTTATAAAAATATAACTTTCTGGTTATTATTTTTTGTTCTCGCTGTTTGATAGCCATACAATAGGAATGTCTTGCCATTTGAGTTCTACTTGATATTTTTATATCCATATACGAGGAAGCTCTTCTTGTTTTGATTATCATTGCTATTACAAAATTATATTAGTTAATAGTTCGGACATTTGTGCTAACAATATTTTGAGAGCCTTCAGTTAAATTAAAAATGTTGAATGATCATGTCTTTGAAATCTGGGGGTAGACATTAAGAACCAGAGACTGAATACATCTATTGCAGACATGCATGTTTGGTTGTTGATAAATATCGGTATAATTTCCAAACATTTGGGACTGGATTGAATTTTGTAAATAAATAAGGAGCGTATGAAAGTCAGTGATTTTCATCAGATGCAGATTTTTCTTTGCATTATCTTCTGTAATCTGCAGAACAGGTTATCATGAGCATAATGTTTATTCTTCTGTGTGGGTTTGCCTAATGTGAATGTTATACCTGTGTTTTAAAGCTTTCTTCATGTTGTTTGTTGTTATGTTTGTCCCCCATTTTCTAAAGCTTGTCATCTATACATGTACATCACTTACCCGTGATCATCTGGCAAGAGTTAATCTAATTGTCCTTCTCAAGTCAAGTGCCCAAAACAAGCTGTTTCATTTTATTTGTTTCATTGAGCATTTTCAGCATTCATGTGTTGTTTCATGTTATAGGCTTCCATTTTAAGAATTTCTTTGTTGGTTATCTTTCTTCTTCTTTGATCCTTAGCAGCCGACCGTCAAAGCAGTCAGTGGCCATCACGCCTAGTGGCGTCTTGTAGGGCAACAACAAATTGATTCCACTTTGCTCGGTCGGCAGCCATCCTTCGTACAGTGCCCCAACTCTGGTTCATTCTTTGCATCTCAGAAAAGGTATGACAAGGTCACCAGTGGGAAACTGATGACAAGAACCAGTGAAACAAGAGATGAGAAGAAGATGCTGGCGATAGATAGGACGCACATTGAGGAAACCTTTTCATAGCATTACAAGGCAATCCTTGTTCTGGAATCCCCAGGGAAAGAGTGGGAGAGATAGACCCAAAAAATGCATGGAAAAGAAAACTGGGGAGAAAAGTGAAAATGATGAGAAAGATATGCAAAGAACTTGAGCTGATGGCACATGACAGTAGGACTTGCCATGTGGTTGTTGAAGGCCTATGCTCCTTGGGGAGGTAAAGGGTAATGATTGATTAGATATTCTAGCATCCTCCTCAGATTCCGCTGTGTCAGCTTGGAAAATAACTTTATATAATCATTGTTTCATGATCAGATGTGATGATTATTTCTTTGTTCTCCACCTGTTACATCTGTTGTAAGTATTCTGTAACTCAGCTTTTTCTGCTTGGATAATCTTGTCTTTGTGTCAAGCCCTTAAGTTGTTGCCATAAGACTAATCTTTATGCTTTAAGGCAATATCTTAGCTTTGTACCCACTTCTTGCCTTCTTCAGTTAGCTCAATTTAACTACATGTGCTTGAGTGATCACTTCTTCTTCTTCTTTGATCCTTAGCCGCCAACCGTCAAAGCAGTCAGTGGCCATTACGCCTGGTGGCGTCTTGTAGGGCAACAACAAATTGATTCCACTTTGCTCGGTCGGCGGCCATCCTTCGTACAGTGCCCCAACTCTGGTTCATTCTTTGCATCTCAGCCTCCACAGTCCTCCGCCAAGTTGTTTTTGGTCGGCCTCTCTTTCGTTTTCCTTCAGGGGTCCATAGCATAGCTGTTCTTGTGATGGCATTGGGGTCTCTTCTGAGGACATGGCCAACCCAGCTCCAGCGTCTGCCAGCTATTATGGTGTGCATTTCCTTTTGCTTGCTCCGAGTAAGCAGATCTTGGTTGGTGATGGTATTTGGCCAAAAGATTCGGAGAATTTTTCTTGAGTGATCACTTAATTTATCATTATTGTTGTCATCAGAAATCAGGTTTTATCAACATTGGAAGAGATTCAGTTGTTTTGTCTTTGTTTTGACTATCTCTTTTTTTACATAGCATAATTTAATTATTCTGCTGAGTAAGTTCAAAATGCATTCCCCAGTAGAACAGTTTAAACTTTGATGGTTTGGCCATGTCTGCAGAATGGGTAGAAGATCAGCTACCATGACAAGTATGGGAAACTAAGAGCCAGGGATGCAGATCTCCAGGATGATCCAGAGTGCAATGGCAGGACAACATTATACAATCTCTGAAGGACCAAGAACTAGATTGGAACCAGGCCAGGAAGAAGACAGCCGAAAGTATGGCACTCTCTCTGTAACACCCCTACACCCCAAGGTAGAAGAGGAATGACTAAGTAAGTTAGTTTACAATTTTTTTTTAAATTTGATGATGAGAAATATATCCCGTTCAACCTCTGATGGGTTATAATTAGGATATATATTGTTTTCAGTTCCAAATGACATGAATAACTGCTGATATGTGAAAGTGGCATCACATCTCTTGTTCAATTATTACGAGTAGGGCAAATCAAAATCACGAATGTTGCGTGCATGTTAAAAAAAAAAATAAATAAATAAACAAGAACTAATCATTGCTGCTGTTGATCTCATTATCAGAAAACAGTTTTCATCAACATTGGACGAGGGGATGTGATAGACGATGAAAGTTTGATACATGCTCTGAGGTAATGTTGAATATTACTCTGTCAGTTTATTGATTAATTTTTTTTTAAATTATTATTTATTTATTTGTTTTTATTTTGTTTTTTTAGAAAGAGCTCTTAGTAGCTTCTACATTAATCAGGTCTTTGATCAAATGTTTTAATGAAAAAAAAATTTTTTTTTTTGAAAATCTTTGTTCAGATGAGATAATATTGGACTCAGTTGAAGTAAATAAAACTTCTTCATAATTCAAATTAAACCACAAGGTCTTTTATATTTGGACATGCACCCTAATATAAACGACGAACCATGTGCATGTGCCTAGGTTGAATGGGGCGCACCTCACCAAAAAAAAAAAAAAAAAAAAAGACGAAACTCGTATTTAAATTTTTTAAACAGCCTCATAATGTTTGGAGCTAACTTTCTTCATTGAATGACATTAATTTTACCATTTTCCCCACGCAGTTTACTTACAGGCGCAATAATCATTGACAGAAGGTTTTTTTTAAATTATTTTTTTTAATACATAAAATGAACTCCGAAGCGCATAGATTATTTAATTCCATTGAGAAATAAATGGAGATCAAAGGAAATCAAGTCCAGCACAAAAATCAGAATATTCTACTCAAGTGTCAAGTCAGTCCTATTGTATGGCTCTGAGACATGGGGAACAACAAAAACAGATTTTCATAAATGGGTGTGTGTGAAGAATAGAGAGATTGAAATAGTAGAACAAGATCACAAATGTGTAATTGATGAAAAGAACCAGACAAAAGCCAGTGGAACAAGAGATGAGAAGAAGATGGTGGCGATGGTTAGGACACACACTGAGGAAACCTGTTGATAGCATTATAAGGCAGTCTTTATTCTGGAATCCTCAGGGTAAGAAGTAGACTGAGGAACACACGGAGAAGAGAATTGGAGACAGACATGAAGGGAATGAGGGAACATTGAAAGAACTTAATCTGATGACACAGGAAAGGAGGTCCTGGCCTAAGTATGGTGAAGGGCTATCCTACTCTGGGAGCTGAAAGGTTATGAGGAGGATGATGCGTAGGATGGTGATTTTGGTTCGTCAAGTTAAACCTTAACTTGACTTAGATCCACTGTCATTGAGTGTCAGCTATTGGTGACAAGTTAACCCTTAAGTTTATAGTGTAAGATTGTCTTAGTTTATTATGATCTTTATTTTCAACTTCTGCAAGTTGAAACTTCACATTTGACTACCAAGATCTTGTAAAAATTATTGTTACCCTCATTATATACTGTTATTATTTTTTTTAATCAGTATACCTTTTTGATCTGTCCTATTCATTACTCATTTCCTGTGTTGTTCATCTTTTAGATTTAAATTGTAAAAAATAACCCAGCAGTAAACAGCTGTTCAGATTACAGTTTGGAACAGGATATTTTATGATAAGGTAAAGGTCATGGTGGTCCCATAGCAGATACTGCCATAGGGAAGTGAAGTGTTAGAGACTTCACTATACTAGGTCCAGCATTGAGAGGTGGTGACCAGTTCCCTTCCTCGCTGCCTTTTCCTTCCTTAACTCGAGAGCAAAGTCAATTGCCTATTTACAGCTGGGTAGATTGAAGTGTGTCGACACCGTGAATCGAACCCGGCACTTATGCAGTGAGAGACCAGTGCTCTAACCACTCTGTCAATCAGACGCACATTTTGTGATAGAAGAACCTTTTTGTGCAGAGTGTCTGCAAGATAATACAATAGAGCACCATCTTCTAAAATATAACCACTATGAACAGCAAAGGATTCCACTATTAGAAAATTTACAAGCATTCAACTCTCCCTTTACTATAGAATGGGTGTTAACACTAGCCCTACCTAAGGAAATACATAATATGTTAAAACAGTATATAAATGAACATAAAATGAGTAGTAAAAGTATAAAATCTGATAATACCTTTAATACAGCATCTCATTTTTGAAGTATAAATTATGAGAAACTTGGAAACAAAAATGAAAAGATTTGACAGAATCTCAACAACAACAAAATTACATTATATCATGTGAAGTTATGAATAAAAACTATGAAACTGTATAGAGCCCCACATATCTTGTGCATAGGCACACACATACACATAGTCTGTTCATTAAAATTTTTTTAAAATGTATTAACTAGTCATTGCTAAGGGAAATAATCAGACCACAAAAAAAGCCAATGAAATTATATCATTATATGCCATTTTACCATGTAATTTTAAAACCAAAATAAATATGCAACTATTATTTTTTCAGATATGGTTTTAAAAATATCATGTCAATGATTCTTAGTTTTGTATGCCTACTAATCAGCTTGTATTAAAAATGTGAAGTGTCATGAAGTCATTGATGTTTACTGCTCCTGAAACAGTGACGACGTTACATCAGGATTTTGTATTATTAATATTTTTAATATAATACAGTAATTTTATTTAAGATATTTAAAAAATATACACAATTAGGATTTTTAATTAACCAAAATAATAGGAAACTCTATACAGAGAGTTACAACAGGAGGTGATCTGATCGTCAGAAGTGGGCCCTCCATAAAGACTAATGTTTCAGTATAGCCTACAGTATGATGTAAATGTTTGAGAAGGATATTATTGCCAGTAATCACATGGCAGCAATTGAATATATTATCCATAATTATAGACCCCCTTTATCATTATTATGACCCATCAAGGGTTGAACAGAATATTTTTATTTATTTATTGTTTTTCTTACATTTACAATAGTATTGTCTCCTAGCATTTACTATGCAAGACCCACAGTCATAAACCTTTACACTCTGAAGCATAACAAGACCTCACCAGTTTAAAATTCTCTTTTTGTCATGGAAATAGTTTTTCAATGATATTTTGTTAAATTTCTCAATGTAGTTCCCAGGAGACAAATAAAAAATATGACCAATGCTTTCAGACATGTCCTAAGAGGCAACCAACTTGGGATTGTGTATAGACCTGGCAACCTTATGATATAAAACAAATAGCTACAGAAACCACCATAAGAGCAAATGATTGCATTAATGTAGGCTTTCTGAAATGGGACCAGCCACAGTGGTGGCTCAGTGCTCCATAAGGAGCAAACAGGGAAATTATAATTTATGATAAATTGTATTTTAAAATGGATACTGTTTTGATCCTAGGGCTGGCTGGTTGGGTGGTGCGATATTAGATGTGTTTAACACTGAACCATTACCAAGCAGTAGTCCATTGTGGAGTTTGCCTGGTGTCACTATAACACCACATGTCAGTGGAGTCACAGATGATAGAAATGTGAGTATTCGTTCCAGTTTTGTCATGTATTTCCAAGTTTTATCTTACATTTTATAATTAGTTTGGACAGAGTTCAGGTTTTTCAATCTTTTCATGCCAGTAAAGGGTGGAGCAGCAGAGGTTTTAGCCTCCATAAGGAGTGCCAAGGAAATTTTTTTGTTTATGTGTATTTTGTACTGTTTTACATGGCAGCTTAGAATAGCAGTGATTCTGTATTTGCTTTTGGTACGATGTTACAGGGACTTCCACATTATTTCATTACAGGCTGTGAAGACATTTGTGGACAACCTAATTCGTTACCAAAGTGGTCAGCCTCTGGTCAATCAAGTGGATTTAACTCGTGGATATTGATCATATTTGATGATGATGAGTGTTACATATGTTTATTATGCTTCACAAGTAGGGCACATTAATAATGTCTTAAATCTTTACAGAACAGCAGTAAACATATTGCTAAAAGTACTTTCGAGAGCTAGATTATTAGTTGGTCTCTTTCTCTGATTAGGTTGTTAGATTTTCTCTGTTTAGGTTGTTAGATTTTCTCTGTTTATGTTTAAATTGTTAGATTTTCTCTGTCTCTGTTTAGGTTGTTAGATTTTCTCTGTTTAGGTTGTTAGATTTTCTCTGTTTATGTTGTTAGATTTTCTCTTTCTGTGTTTAAATTGTTAGATTTTCTCTGTCTCTGTTTAGGTTGTTAGATTTTCTCTGTTTAGGTTGTTAGATTTTCTCTGTTTATGTTGTTAGATTTTCTCTTTCTGTGTTTAAATTGTTAGATTTTCTCTGTCTCTGTTTAGGTTGTTAGATTTTCTCTGTTTAGGTTGTTAGATTTTCTCTGTTTATGTTGTTAGATTTTCTCTTTCTGTGTTTAAATTGTTAGATTTTCTCTGTCTCTGTTTAGGTTGTTAGATTTTCTCTATTTAAATTGTTAGATTTTCTCTGTTTATGTTGTTAGATTTTCTCTTTCTGTGTTTAAATTGTTAGATTTTCTCTGTCTCTGTTTAGGTTGTTAGATTTTCTCTGTTTAGGTTGTTAGATTTTCTCTGTTTATGTTGTTAGATTTTCTCTTTCTGTGTTTAAATTGTTAGATTTTCTCTGTCTCTGTTTAGGTTGTTAGATTTTCTCTGTTTAGGTTGTTAGATTTTCTCTGTTTATGTTGTTAGATTTTCTCTTTCTGTGTTTAAATTGTTAGATTTTCTCTGTCTCTGTTTAGGTTGTTAGATTTTCTCGGTTTAGGTTGTTAGATTTTCTCTGATTAGGATGTTATAATTTCTCTGTTCAGGTTATTAGAATGTCTCTTTTTTTCTGTTTAGGTTTTTAGATTGTTTATATTAAGTTGTTGGATTTACTCTGTTTAGGTTGTAAGGTTTTCTCTTTCTCTGTTTATTATGGGGTCATCAGTACTAGTATTGACCTGGGGCACATGAAGCAGTGAAACCCTGAAAAGAATTTCTTATTGTCTCTATTCTTGTTTCTCTACAGTTCTGTTTTGATAGTGAAGCTGCTTCTTACATTTTTTTTGTCATATTATCCACCATCAGCCTAACTAACTTTCGTTAGATGCCTTTTATGATTATGCATTTTGATATGCAGCGTCACTTGATTGTCTATGATCCAATTCTGTAGATTAAGTCACAAGAGCCACACAGAAGTGTGGGTGTGGAGATTGGATAGTTTGGCTTACAAATTACTGAAATTTTCTTCCTGAAGGTTTTATCATGAGGATTTATACACTGAACTAAAGTATCATCCAGCAAGCATTTTGGGATCGATATTTAAATATTCTATCACTTTCATTGCAACCTCTCCAGGGTCACAATTCAATAAATTTGTTGTCTCAAATGCCAAAATAATACTACTTTCTACATATTTGGGTTGTAATCAGATATTGTCTATAATCAGAAATGTCACTGATGTTTGGGTGAAGGATGGAGTGAATGTTTTGGTTTAACACCACTAATGTTGGTATGATGTGAGTTTTGGTTTAACACTACTAATGTTGGTATGACATGTGAATTTTGGTTTAACACAGCCAATGTTGGTATGATGTTTGTTTTGGGTGAAATCATGCTAGTCCTAACCTTAGCAATCAAGCAATACCCTTTAGCTTCACAAGGAGCATAGGTCTTCAACACATGATATGTCCTCCTGTAGCATGCCATCAGCTCATGTTCTTTCTTCCTCATCATTTTCATTTCCTGTTCTCTTCTCCATGTGTTTTTTTGGTCTGCTTCTTGCCTCTCTTGTGCTGGGGATTCCAGAGCAAGGATGCCTTGTAATGCTATTGACAGGTTTCAGCCTATGCAATTTTTCCATGGTTATTTAAAGTACAAACATTCCAGATGCCAAGCCTGGAGATTTTTCTACACAAAAAATAATTTTTTTTAAAAATTTTAGTCAACTCCACATTTCTATTGCAGCCTATGCAATTTTTCATGGTTATTTAAAGTACAAACATTCCAGATGCCAAGCCTGGAGATTTTTCTACAAACAAACAAAAATCCCCCAAAAAATTTTGTCGGCAGCCTTTTGGCTTTCTCTGGTTTCCTTTGTGAGCCTTCTTACCAGAGGACCTTCTTCTGTCATGTTTAAAAGGAACCCGTTACACGCCCATTGAGGCATATTGGGAATATGGTGTTAGGCCCATATTTTCTCGACCATCTGCACACTAGGGGTGATGTGGTCAGCATCACGCCGGCCGCTTTAACCTTCCCAGAGTTGCTCTGGTACCCAATTGGGGCTGGGTCGACCCAGGAGCCGTTTGCGGCCTAAAAAAATCCCACCTCATCTGGGGATTGAACCATGGACCACTGAGCTAGAAAGCCAGTGCACTAACCACTATGCTACCGCATGTATGGCTGAGTAAAATTATTTCCTTTAGTCGACTTGTCCATGTTGTGTGTTGAAATTTTTGTGTTCAAAGTTTCTACAAGATGGGGTAACTGGCTCCGTGCCCATCCTTCCTTAGGTGCTGTTTTAAAACATGCATGGTAGGTTACAATGTTATTATTCTTTGTTCCCTCTTGGGCCCAGATAACACTCGGAGGCTTTCTAACCTTATGCCCATGTAGAATGTCTATTAGTATTTTAAACAGTAGTGAGTTTTTGAAAACTGTTAAGTTCAATTTGAGTAATCCTTATGCTCTGTGATGAAGGATGTTTGTGTAAGCCCGTGGAGAAAAAGTTTATGAGTGAACACAGTTTTTGGGGTGGCCCTGTGTAGTTAGAAGTGAGAGTTCAGATAGTGATTGACTGTTGTAAGGCCCAGATGGGTTTGAGAGAGTGATGGTTATCCCATGCTGTGATGTTTATTAGTGGTTTTTCTCTGTGGCCAGTGTATAAGTTTAGCACTTCAGATATTTTAACGATGAGCTGAGTTTTGTTTCTGCATATTTCAAGATTATATTGTTTGCTAATCTTGAGGTTAAAGTGTTAAAATAGAATCATCTGTTACCTGACAGTGATTACTGCTTTGAGTAGTAATATCGCCCTACATTTAAAAAGTGAAATAAAATATTGTTGGATTTGCTGGTTATGTACTTGTTACATAATATCACACTTGTTACATAATATACTACAGGGACTGTTGGTTCAGAGTTCATTGAGTTTATTTAAGGTGTTTTGTATGTCACAGGTATGAGGCATGTCATTTTCCTCTGCTAATGAGCTGTCAAGTCATTCATCCTTGTGTGTTTATATTTGTCTTGTAACCAAAGTTGTGCAGTTTGCAAAGAATGTTTTCATCTCAAACTCTGACTCCGACTTCAGTAATTTAATAAGTATGATTCAAACTTCATTGAACGAGGGATTAAAGAAAAAAATCCAGATTTTCCTTTAGTTGTTTTTTTTTTTTTTTCAGCATTTGGGAATTTTAAAATTATGAGAGAAGTTTAGAGTCTGGCAGGTTGTAACTGGCTCTGACTACGACTCCAGCTCTGCACAAAACTACCGACTTCCAAGTCCAATTCTGACTTTACACCCCAGCTTGTGAAAAAAATGTCTTGTAACAAGAATTAATAGTTTAAAGAAGTCAGTTACAATGGTTGCTGTATTCAGCAATGACCCTGCCCTTTACTCTAGCCTAGAAACCCCATTCTGATTTCTCACCACGGACAACAGACCTATCAATTTATTCTATGGTATTATCATTCCCGGCATGATTGCTTAATAATAATAGATTATTTATTATCCTTTAATAGGATAAAGTGGGGGAGGACTTTGTAGCACAGGTAGGAACGGAAAAAACCCTACAAAAATTCTGGTCCTTACATCGAAGAATGAATAGGAAAAGTGCAAACCAACCCATCCCTAATATAATATCAAAAGCTCTACAGGACTAAGCCTGAAGATGGATGAAGAGAAGGGAAGAGAATTATTCAGTCGATATGTGGAGCAAATGGATAAAGGTGACAAAAGTGCCCACCTGAAAATAAAGGACAGTGTTTTGGAAAATGCTCTAAGGGGCCAGATATATTTTGATCTCATTTCTGATGAGGACGTGGTGTACACATTGAAAACCAGCAGAAATACTGCACCGAGTCCTGATGGTGTACAATACCATCACATTAAACAACTCGACGACACAGCCATTATAAATATGGTGAGCAATTTCAATACCTGCATACAGAATGCTGAGGTGCCAGAAGACTGGCTACACAGTTACCTTCGGCCACTTCCTAAACCTGGCAAAGACCCGACACTGCTCAGCAGCTATCAAATTATCACACTACAGAATGTCTGTGGTAAACTACTCTAAAAGATAGTTGCAAGACAAGTAATGAGCCACCTCGAAAATGCACACATCCTTCCTGATACCCTGGGTAGCTATACGATGTATAGGGTAAAGAAAAACGGTGGCTGTCGCAATTGACCTAGAGGATGCTTATAACAGTGTGGACTTTGCAACCCTAATAGACTGTATAATGGCATGTGGTGTAAACACTTGGATAACATGGTGGATAGCAGCTGCCTTGATGGAGAGATCAGTTGCATTTCACTTGGGAAGTTGGACATCAGAACCAAATCGCATTTGCCCGGGACTACCCCAGGGTTCTCCACTATCACCAGTGCTGTTTAACATCTATACAGCAAAAGTAGCAACCTTTCACCCAACAGGACTGGGATGAACATTAACTTTCGCAGATGACATACTCATGTACAGAACTGGCTCAGACAGACAGGCAGGAAATGGTCCAAGGCATACAAGAGACACTACAGGTGGTTTCTAAATGGTGTGAGGAAAGCAGATCAAAGGTCAATCCTAACAAGGCCTGTGTGATGTGGTGCTCTTTGAACAACTCCATAGTGAAAGCAGACCTTCCAGACTTCACGTTCAATGGGCAGAACATTGAAACTTTCAATGAAAGGCAAGACAGGCTGAAGTATCTGGGAGTAACGTTTGATCGGGGGCTATCATTCAAATATCATGTCGAACTGATCATACAGAAGTGCAAGCAAGGACTGGCAGCCTTAAAAACAATGGCTGCTGCGCGCTTGGAACAGAAACTATTGTTTCTCCTTTATCATCAGCTCGTGATTTCAGTAATCGAGTACGGGCTAGGAATACTCACGCTGTCACAATGTGAACGACTGGAACACATTCAAAATGAAGGGATGCGACTAGTTTTGGACTGTACGCATGGTAACCCCCATTGCGACAATGAGATACATGCTCGGATTGCTGTCGATTATATCC
The DNA here is from genome assembly GCA_024509875.1 of Oreohelix idahoensis. Classification (NCBI taxonomy): domain Eukaryota; kingdom Metazoa; phylum Mollusca; class Gastropoda; order Stylommatophora; family Oreohelicidae; genus Oreohelix; species Oreohelix idahoensis. Next base: position 25,837 of record JAMPIV010020909.1, on the reverse strand, counting down.
AGATATGTGATGGCCCAGGCAAAAGCATATATGTGGGTAACCACAGACAAAAGACACCCCCTACATGAGAACGTAGCTGACATCAAAGGAGCAAGAATCAAGAGGGGGATGTCATGGATGGCACAGGCAGAAGCTACGATTGGTCTGGTGACCAGGGTTGAAAATGTATCCAAAGGGGAAGAGTGGAGTAAGTCAGGGGAGAACTGGATAAACTACCAGCAGGTCATCATTAGCCTTGGCAGAGAGTGCAAATATTGGGGCAATGGAAAAGCAGAGTTGGAGATTAATCAACTGATAAGTGATCATGCTGGGGATGATAACACCATTGTGTACACTGATGGGTCTGTAGTTCGTGGTGAGAAATCAGGATGGGTCTTCTCTGCGAGAATAAAGGGCAGGGTCATCGCTGAACAGAGTGGAGCCTACATAACAACAACCTCCAGCATGAGAATGAAGGTAGAGGCAGTTACTGCAGCACTGAGGTGGCTGTCTGAAACTCCATCAACCAGGGCAGTTATATTGTCAGACTCTCAAGCCATGCTTCGGAAAGTTCAGAACGGATGGCTGCGGCAGGAATGGAAAACATCAATAGAATCCTCAAGTCTTCAAGAACTGGTGTGGATTTACTGTCCTGGTCATGCAGGGGTACATGGCAATGAGAGAGCTGACAGACTGGCCTCGAGAGCACCATAGTGGGGACACTGGACATGGATAAGGGAGAGATACTAAGGGCTATTATTGATCGCCTGCTGGATTTAGACACTGCAATGGATGAATCAACAAGGCTGAGACTGTTGGAGTTTGGCATCAAACATGGGACTAGCAGAAATGAACGTGAGAGAGGATGCAGCCGCCGTATGTACAACCAGCGTGCTACAGGTACAATTAGCATTCATACTCTTCTACATTTGCTGAGAGAGACTGAGCACCTATGGGTTTGCCTGGAGTGCAGTGAGGTCTTTTTTTATTAACAATAACAATGATTGCTTATCAGCTGATTAATTTCCAGCTCAGCTTTCCCATTGCCCCAAGCTCTGGACCTGCTGCCAACGATGATGATCAAGTGTTTGGTTGTTTGTCCAGTTCTCAACTGACTCACTCACTCTTCCCCATGTTGTAAGAGGTGACTAATGAGGCTGGCAACCACATTATGTAGAACACATTGCTACAGAAGTCACTACTGCAAGATCACATGCATATATGGTGCAGGGTTCTTGCAATGGGACCAGCTCCATAAGAAGCGAAAGGGGAAATAATAATTAATAGTATTTCTGGTTCAGTAACTGAACTTTGAAAAATAAATATTTGAAAAACATTGTCTTCTTATGCGGTTTAAAGAGAAATAAGAAAGTGTGAAACAAATGATAGTGCACATATTGCAAGTAGTAGGGCTTTAATCCCCAACATGTGTGTGTGTGTTTTGTTTTTCATCTTGATACATCGTACTGAATTAACGTTGATTTAACTTTCTGACCTTTCACCAAGATGATATGTTATCTTTTAGGGCAGTCAAGTGCAATCAGACTAGTCAGTACAGACAGATAGATTGTTGAGTGGATGGATGGATATTGGTGTATTTAGAAGTGATAGTGTATTTTTGCACTTCGTAAAAGCACTGTCAGAAAAATACATAGTCAAATGCGCTGCACATCTTTTGTTTAAAGGTACTTTCAGTTCATCTTTAATTTGGCAATTTTAAAAAATTCTTTCAGGAGTATATAAGCTTTTCCAACTGTATCACTTAGCTCTGCTGTAGTCTGTTGGAATAGACTTTTGGTCTTAGATCTGCCTAAACTAAAAAAAAAAAACTGAAAATCTTCAACCTAAAAACAAATTTTTAAATATTTTAACATTGATATGGAAGCCCAGTTTCGTTCATTTCCTAGGCTTTGTCAAACTGCTTTCCCTCTCTTTTTCTTTAAAATTGATTCAGCTGCCTTTCTTACGCAACAACAAAATTAACTGCCCTTAACGTGAGCGTGGCTGATGTGTGGTTTTGTGACATCACAAAATACTTTTAAAGGAGAGCCAATAACGTGTGAATTAGCCCGTCTGCTATAGAAAGATAAGGTGTTTTAACCTTGCCTTTATAAGGCGCTAAACATTCGCTTACTTCCACACAGTTAGCAGTCACTAAGTTAGTTCAGGTGGTTTCTAAACGTAAAATAGCACAATATGTTTACTGTTTTGCTGATTGTTGCTGCTGTGGGTTTTGTGACGTCACAGTCTCATTTTGGCGGCCCATGTTATCTCATCACAGAACAAAATGTGTAAGTCAGTCAATTATCCCAGAGGCTTTCTAATTTTACATTTTATTGTTATTATTATTTTTTAATTAAATCCTCGCAATTTTTAACCAAGCCTGAACAATGTACCGATACAGCACTTGAAGGCTATACTACTAGTTCTGTGTATCGTAAAAATGACAAATCGAAATTTTATGACGCATATTTTGGTCCCTTTTCACATAATGTTTGCGAACCTTTGTAACAAATCGTGGAGTCGGTCGTTTTTTATCGGAGTCGGTTAAAACATGTCCCGACTCCGAATTTTACGGTTTTAAGCCAGCGCTTACAAAAACTTGAAATAACATTTCAAAGTAGTTGTTCATGATTAACGTAGTACATCTTAAGCAACGTAAGTAAAAAAGTACGAGCTCAGAAGTCACTACCTTGTGTAGTTTCGGAAACAGTGAATTAAAAACAAAAAAGTCTTCTGCTGTATAAATTAGGGGAAGAGTTTAGCTAATTCCGCTATATCATTACATAAAGTTGTGCCACACTTCCCTTGACTTCTGAAGGCAGTCAATCATGAAATATAATGCTGCCAAACCATTTACATGGTATACAAATCTTTTGTTTAAAGCAGGGGTTCCCAACCTGTGGTGCCCGCACCCCCAGGGGGTGCGAGATGGCATTTCAGGGGTGCGACAAAGAAGCCTAAGGTCAAGAGTCTCACGCATTAACCAACTGAGCTATCAACGTCGTCAAGGTGCTCCAGAATTCTAGTAAATATACATAAAACGGGGCGGATGGGCGGTAATTCCAGACAGATCAAATTTCCTGTCGCTATGTACCTACCTACCTAAAAATCACAAATTTAACAGTTGATAATAATATGATGTAAAAATATACTACTCAAACAAAACATTCAATATAATATCAACTGTTAGATACATACATTTGTTGAGTGCGAATCTCTCTATCGACTGATTTCGTCTTACGCACGACGACACTTGTTTTAACTTGTCTGTTCAGTAACTTTTTGAACGTAGTACTTAAAACTTTCAAACGCGTAATTTAATATACATATGTCAATATTTAATCTTATAAAATACCCTTTTTTTCATTATGCGCTTATATGGTTTTTTTTATTTAGCTTATTTAAAGTGCCTGTTACCTAACGATTATAATTGCTTTTTGAAAATAACCGAATAAATGTTTTTTTATCTGTTGTAAAGTAAGCGAAGTCGTAGAAAACTATATTCTTCATAGAAAATTGTCGAAATTTATATTGAAAAAATAAAGATTTTTTTAATACATTAGGTATGTAGGGATGTAATGTTTTTTTTCGATAGAAAGTTTAAAAAAGAAGCTCATCTTTCGAATGAATATGTGTGAAGCGGTCAAAATATCTTTTGTATCCATGTTTTTTTATAATAAAGTGAGCGATGAAAACGTATGAAAAAGTATGAAAATGACTTTTCATATTGACACCAAGACCATGTGGTTCATTGGCTAAAGTCCATATCGCTATCCAGACGTGTTGGATTGTCGAACACGCGAAAACGTTTTCATAAACTGTGATTTAGTATTCATTTGGACGTCTAAAAGTGAGGTGCGTTGTCTGACTCTATCGTGGTGCAACCGGTGTCTTGAAGTGTTCCGGCATTTGTAAGTCATTTTTTTGGGCTCTGAGTGCTATGTCATTTTGACATTATATTTTTATAGAAACATTGCTCAGGAAAAATTTGTCAAAATGGGCTTTATGAACGGGTAAATTAGCTCATATTTTTCTCTGTCTGTTTTGCAGATTAACCCTTCATAATGTCCAAAAGAAGAAAATGGAATGATGACTGTGCGCTTTGGTTTCACTTGCACAACAGGAAATGATGACTTGCAAAAACCCCAGTGCATTCTTCGTAGCGTTGTGTTTTCCAACTAAAATCTGAAGCCATCCAAGCTTCAAGAGCACTTCAAGAACAAGCATGGCGGAGCTAATATTGAAGGACATGATGTTGGATCATTGAAAATCAAAAGAGCTCGTTTTGATTCTGGAGGAACTCTTCCAAAGTTGGGTTTCGTTTCTGTTGAACAACCACCACTTCTTGCTTCATACCAAGTGGCATATAAAGTTGCCAAACCCAAGAAGCCCCATACAAATGCAGAAGATCTAATCAAGCCATGTGCACTGAAAATGACAACAATTATCCTGGGCAAAGAGGCGAGAAAAAAAAATTGAACTAGTACCCCTATCAAATAATGTCATTCACAACCGAATCAGTGATTTGAGTGAAGATATTTGGGACCCAAAGACGCAGCAATAGAGAACGCAGTCAGCGACTCATAGCTTGACTGCCTGCGTCAGGACCAGTGAATCAGAGCTGGTCAAGACCGTACTCCACCTCCACGTGGTGGTCCTGGAAACACTCTGCAGCAGAGCGAGTGTGGATCGCAATGGGAAGGCAAACCCGGTCCTAAAAAATGCCGTGCAGAAGTCGGATGTGTCGACCGAAAGGTGCAGATATCACAGCTTAGGCGTAAACAGACACAACGCAACCACCGTCCTTTTCAGGACGAACGAGGAAGAAGAAGAAGAAGTGAAGATATTTTGGACCAAGTTATCTCGGATGTCAGAGCTAGTCCTCTGAAAATCTCTATTCAGTTGGATGAGTCAACTGATGTCTCCAGTTGTAGTCAACTCATGACATTAGTGAGGTATGTCCATGATGGTGCTGTGAAGTAAGATTTCCTGTTTTGTGAAGATCTGAAAACAACTGCATAGGATGTGATGCATCTGGTGAAAGACTTCTTTGCCAAACATGATTTCGATATCAAAGTCATTGATTCTGTGTGCACTGACGGGGCACCAGCAATGCTTGGAAATAAATCTGGCTTTGCTACATTGATGAAAAAGGAGATTCCAGACTTGCCAGTTACCCATTGTTTTTTCATCGGCATGCTTTGGCATCAAAAACATTGCCTCCAAATTTTAAGAAAGCCTTTGATACTTGTGTGAAGATCATCAACTGGATCAGGGGGGCGTGCTTTGAACCATCGCATCTTCAAATCATTTTGTGAACATCAAGGAAGTGAGCATTCAGTTTTGCTTTTCCACACGGAAGTCCGTTGGTTGTCACGAGGACAAGCTTTAACCCGCTTCTTTGAACTGCGGGAAGAAATCAAAGTTTTTCTGGAGGAACGTGAATGTGATCTGGTTGGGGCATTGGAATCACAGGAATTCGCCCAAATGCTGGCTTACTTGGCTGACATTTTCACTCGTATGAATGACCTGAGTGTTTCTCTTCAAGGAAAAGGGATAAACATATTGAAGGCTTTCGAAAAGTTGAATTCCTTTAAAGAAAAGTTACCTCTTTGGCGTCGAAGGATTGAAAGAGGCAATCTCTCAAATTTTCCTTCACCTGAAGAGATGGTTGATGATATTGGATTTCATAACTCCTACTGTGCATGAAGAAATTGTGACTCATTTGGAAATGCTGTCAAAATCGTTTGATGGATATTTTGCCGCTGGAGACCTGAAGATTTCAGAAGAATGGATCATGAATCCATATTCCTACAATTTGCAGAAAATGTTAGATGATGAAGAGCTGAAGGAAGATCTTATTGATTTGCGGACAAATTGAGCTCTTGAAATGCAATTTGGAAGCAAGACTTTGGAGAAGTTTTGGTGTTCAGCACTAGATATGTTCCCAAGACTTGGTGGAACCTGTTTGTCTTAAAAACCAGATTACGAGAAACATAAGAGAGAAAAACACTGGAAGATTTGGAATATGCAGATGACATTGCACTACTCGCGCATTCACACCAACACATTCAAGACAAAACCGATAGACTGAATAAGTATGGCCAGCAGGTTGGCCTGAACATCAATTTGAAGAAGACAGAGGTCATGACACTAAATGTGGGCAACCCTGAGCCAATAACAGTAAGGAACCAGAAGTTAGAACAGACAGACACATTTACTTACCTAGGAAGCATAGTAACACCTGACGGCGGAACAAGCAAGGACATTAACAACAGAATGAATAAAGCGAGAACAGCCTTTGCTGTTCTCAACAACATTTGGAAGTCTTCCCAGTACAGCACAAACACCAAATTAAGACTGTATGAGAGCTGTGCACTTTCTGTGCTTCTCTATGGTGCGGAATGTTGGAGAGTAACAGAGAAGGAAATGTCGAAACTGTCCTCCTTCCACACAATGTGCCTAAGGAAAATTCTCCGAATCTTTTGGCCAAACACCATCAGCAACCAAGAACTACTTATTCGGAGTAATCAGGAGGACATGCACACCATCATAGCTGGCAGACGCTGGAGTTGGGTTGGCCATGTCCTCAGAAGGGACCCTGATACCATCACAAGAACAGCTATGCTATGGACCCCCGAGGGAAAGCGAAAGAGAGGCCGACCAAAAACAACTTGGCGGAGAACTGTGGAAGCTGAGATGCAAAGAATGAATCACAGTTGGGGCACTGTACGAAGGATGGCCGCCGACCGAGCAAAGTGGAATCAATTTGTTGCTGCCCTACAAGACGCCACCAGGCGTGATGGCCGCTGACTGCTTTGACGGTTGGCGGTTATGGATCAAAGAAGAGAAGAAGAGAGAAAACCGGATTGATTCTAAAGGCGACAAACTGGAACGGACTAGGACTTACGGAACATGGAACACAAGAAGTATAAATGGGAAGGAAGAGGAGCTGGTGGAAGAGATGAGGAAAGCCAAATTAAAAATCCTGGCTTTAACAGAAACAAAGAAAAAAGGACAAGGAGTCATGGATCTCGATGGCAACACGCTGCTCTACGGTGGTGTCCCCACATCTGATAGAGCTAAAGGGGGCGTGGGTTGTATTGTGGCCAAAAACCAAAGGGATAGTATCAAGGGATGGAACTTTGTCTCGGAACGCATTATGGTCCTAAAACTGAAAGAAGGAGAAACCATAGTCGACCTTGTCATTGTGTATGGGCCAAATGAAGATGAGCTAGCAGAGGTCAAGGAGGAATTCTTCGAGCTGCTTCAAAGGACAGTGGACGACTGCCTGGATGAAGTAATCCTGCTCAGAGATTTCAATGCCAGAAATGACAATGCTAGATGGGGTGGGGTTATCGGAAGATATGGAAAAGATACTCTTAATGACAATGGAAAGCGACTCCTTAGATTTTGCAATGAGCAGAATCTGATCATTACAAACACAAAGTTCCCCCATAAGCGCATACATGTATACACTAGGTGTGAACCAACAAAGAATGAGAAGTCAGTGATCGACTATGCCATAGTTAGGAAGAGCTCATTCAAGTATGTCCAGGATGCTAGAGTGTGGAGGGGGCCAGAGATTGGAAGTGACCACTACTTGTTAACAATTAAAAGAACAACTGAAAGAGTTACTCGGCCTAGGAACTGCCTAACATCATGCAAGAAGCTAAGTAAACGAACAGGGGAAACAAGCATAAAGACCTACAAGCTGAGAGAGCCAGAAGTGAAGACAGATACGAGGGGCTTATTGCTACAGCAGTGGGAAACACAGAACAACAACCTGATGACCTGAAAACACTCTTGCTGAAGTTCAAGGACATCATAAAGACAGCTGCAGTAGAAGCATGTGGTGAATTTCGACTTGGGAACAAGAAAAAGAGGACACCTTGGTGGACAGATGAGGTTGAAGAGAAAATAAGAGAGAAGAAAAAGGCATTGAAACAATACTTAGGAGCTAAAAACACACCAGGAAAAACAGAGAATATATGATACTCAGAAGCAAAGAAGAAGGTGCTAGCAGCAAAACAGAAGTCCTGGGAAGAATTTGGAGAAAAGCTAGAAAGTGATGCGCAAGAAAACCAGAAATTGTTCTATAAGACCCTAAAGAGTATGAGGGAGGAAAAACAGTGCCCTCTTAAATTTATAAAGGACAAGCAAGGCAAATTGCTTACTGCCCCAAAAGAAGTAATGGAAAGAATATTTTTCAGAGCTCCTGGATGGTGAGCAAGGTCAAGCAGAAATGATAGCCACTGACACAGAATGGGAAACCAATAGTGATGAAGATGACATAAAGATGGAAGAACTGAAGGCAGCACTGGAGAAAATCAAGATGGGCAAAGCAGCAGAACATGATGGCATAACACCAGAAATGGTTAAGTACATGGGAGCAGCAGGCGACCTATTACTTCTAAGGGTCCTACAGGCAGCTTGGTGCAACAAGACCATACCAAAGGATTGGGAGATTGCCATAATAACACCGATTTTCAAAAAGGGCGACAACCGACAATGTGGAAACCATAGAGGCATATCCCTTCTCAGTGTCCGTGGTAAAATCTACTCTAGAATACTGGAGCAGAGACTCAGACGCCTAGCTGAGCCACAAATGGATGAGATCCAGTGTGGCTTCCGAGCAAATCGAAATACTCAAGACCTAATCTTCACACTCAGACAGTTGAGTGAAAAGGCTCTTGAGTATAAGAGTGAGATCCATCTTTGCTTCTTAGATCTCGAAAAGGCATTTGACAAGGTCCCCTAGAACAAACTCTGGGACTGTTTGGCAAGGAAGAACATTCCAACACCTCTGATTCATGCTATACAGAGCTTCTACAAGTCTTGCAGAAATTATGTGAGGACGGCAAACCATAAGTCAGAAGAATTCAGGACCACCACTGGTGTAAGACAAGGTGATATCCTGTCACCTTATCTTTTCATACTCCTCATGGACGATGTCATCAAGGCATGTAAGGAGAGGACAAGAAAGTATTCAGTGGGGTACTGGAAGATGAGACAGGTCTGTATTTCAGAGCTGGCATTTGCTGATGATGTTGCCCTGATTGCTAAATCAGAGGCACATCTTCAATCCAACCTGCAAGTCTGGAAGGGAGCGCTGGAGAAGAGAGGGATGATCATAAGCAGCTCGAATACAAAAACCATGGTGATATCACAAGAGGAAAGAAGACATCAGATTAAGCTGGGAGAACAGGTCCTGGAGCAGGTCGACCACTTTAAATACCTTGGAGCTGTCATAGATCAGAAGGGAGGCATCAAAGAAGAGTTGGCTACCCGAAGAGCAGCAACTGGGAGACTTTTTCAAGCTATAAATCGAGGATTCCTCCGCAAAAGAGAAGTTGGTAAGAAGACGAAGATGGCTGTATACTGCTCCACCTATGTCCCAGTCTTGACGTATGGATGCGAGTCATGGGCAATGACTACAACCCACAAAAGCTAGATCTAAACCTCATAAATGAGGTATCTGAGGAAGGTGGTTGAAGTAACAAGAAGAGACATGGTCCGCAACCAGACGATACCGGTACGTCAAGGCCTAAAAACCCAACCCCTGCAGACCCAAGAAGAACAGTCCCAACTGAGATGGTTTGGCCATGTCTGCAGAATGGCAAGCATAAGAAACGAAGAGCCAGGGATCCTGACCTACAGGACGACCCAAAGTCCGCTGAGAGGACAACATTAGACTTCTTTTTTTTCCTCGTTCGCCCTGAAAAGGACGGTGGTTGCGTTGTGTCTGTTTACGCCTAAGCTGTGATATCTGCACCTTTCGGTCGACACATCCGACTTCAGCACGGCATTTTTTAGGGACCGGGTTTGCCTTCCCATTGCGATCCGCACTCGCTCAGCCAGACTGCACTGCTGCAGACTGTTTCCAGGACCACCACGTGGAGGTGGAGTGCGGTCTTGACCAGCTCTGGTTCGCTGGTCCTGATGCAAGCAGTACAGCTATGGGTCGCTGACTGCATTCACTATTGCTGCATCTTGAAGGACCGAGGACTAGAATGGAACCAAGCCAGGAGGAAGACAGCCGATAGAATAGTATGGCGATCTCTCTTACAAACCTCTACACCTCACGGTAGAAGAGGAACGACTAAGTAAGTAAGTAAGACTTGTTGGAAAAGCACTCAGTGTCCTCATTCCATTTGCAACGACATACTTGTGTTAATCTGGATTCACTTCTCTTTTGTCAATCAAGACAAAATCTAGGAATCGCCTGAATCCACAAGCAGACCTGCGGATCGCAATCAGCAAGAAAGTTCCACGTTTTGACAAAATCATGAATGAGAAGCAGGAACAAAGAAGTCATTGAATTTTATGTTCACAATTGGGATTGATTTAACTGTTTAAAATTTTTTCTCATTGCTCAATTTATATTTGCATATTATGCACTGAGTTAAAAGCTTATTTTTTTTAGTTCAATTTGTTCACCAGCGGTACTATATGTGGTTCAATCTGTGGTTCAAAGAATAAAAATTTGACTTATTCATCTTCAAATGTGATATTACTTTTGTAGGGGGTGCGAACATTAATCAAACATTTACTAGGGGTGCGGGGCATAGAAAAAGTTGGGAACCCCTGGTTTAAAGGTACTTTGAGTGCCTCTTTAATTTGGCACATATGGTACAACCGCCCAAACACTCCAAGGGAAGTAACAAATAATCATTTTTGTGGCCGCCATAATTAAAAAAAAAAGGTCATTGAGAAACATTACCATGTATTATTGTAGTGGCAGATTCTGTTGCAATTTATTTTACGTGGCGGGACTTTCACTTTGTTTTCAATGTTCCTGCTCCATTAACACAACACGTGTGACAAAGATAAATGCGTTCTGTTACTAATCCTTACTAAGTCTGTGGGGAAAAACTGTGCCGAATTTTGCTGTTAGCTGAATCACACAAAATAATATTCTCATACTTCATTTATTATGAATAATAATAATAGCTCCCTGTTAGACATAGTCCTTGACATTCATGCCAAACTGACCTGTCCTATGTCATAAGTTCAAGGTCTTTCCATGTCGTCTTTATCTCTTTCATATGTCTCTATTTCTCTTTGTGTGTGTTTCAGCCTCCCTCTCCTTCACTTACGCCGGGGGATGCCAGGGTAAGGTCTACCTTGTAATGCTATCAGTAGATTATTTTTCAATGTGTTTTCTACCCAACGCCTACGTCTTCTTCTTACGTCTTGTTCCACTGGCACTTGTCTGGTTCTTGATCTCACTTTCACATTGGTGATCTTGTCATACCACTTCAATGAGGTCTCTTAGAACGGACCAGAAAATTTAAAACAACCCTGATTATGGGATTATTGCACAGGGATCGCACAGCCACAGCTATATGAATAAACCCCTTCTTAGCGTTCAACTGTGATATCGTCTTTGAACAACAGAACACTTTAAACTTTATTTCTTTTGATACATGTCCTATATTCTCTTTGTTCAAGTAATAATACCAGAAAGAACACTGTAAAACTGACGAAAGACTGCCCGGATGGAACTATCTCGTGGGATTACCCACAGGTAAGAGAATATGTAATATGCTTTGTATGTGCGCATGCGTGCATTCGTGTATGTCCCCAAACAATGTGTACAAATATGTAAATGCAAGTAAGTCACCCGCCAAATATAACGGACATTAATTATGCTGGGTTCTTTCTGCTGCATGCTCTGATGACATCACTAACTTCCCCTGTGCTCACTTCATTCATTTCCATTTTGCTTCCCAAGTACGGAAACAGTGGCACGAAAGCACAGAGGTTTCATCTATGATGAGCAGTGAGGCGTCACTGGCTAAATTTATTGTGGGGACACTTATTCATAATCAACCAAACTGCTTCATATAAACGGGGAAAATTCCATAAATTTTGTCACCCAAAAGCAAAAGTCAGGAATATTTATTTAAAAAAATCCGGCGCCGGAAGTATATTGGGAAGAAATGCGCGTTGTTTCAACAGGCGCGCAGAATAGTTTCCCTGCCGGAACGCACCATGAATAAGAGTGCAACTTGGGTGGGAAAGATGGGACTAACGTGACGGATAAGAGAATGTTCATGGTTAATTAACTCATGTATATACGTACATCTAAATTTATGTTTATGTATGAACGTCTATTTGTGCTGATTGTTTTAGCACAGCTGTTTTGCTCAAGAAAGCGCACTTAGTTGGCCTTTCAAGTGCTCAGTTATCGATCGTAGTCCATCATTTTCTGTGTCGTTACTGTTTTGAACAGTTTTTCTGTGTTTTAATTACTTCTACTTGCTTTTTCTTGTGCTTTTTTTTCTCGTGCATTAATTTTACTTGCCTACATGATTCCAATGGTTTTTTTTGTATTTTTTTTTTGGTCACGGTGAAGATATACTATGTTTACAGTTCATGTTCATCCCTAAACTGCTATGGTCATTGCTTATGTATGAAATAAGTACATGTATAACGGAAGCTATAGACAGATCACCAAGTTTACTATGAAGTGGCTAGGAGTGCAATCAGGCCTAGCAGAAATAACACTGTACTGCAATAACACAAAACTCGTCTTCCTTTTAAGTCAGTTGTGGAAGAATACAAAGCAGAAAGGCAAGACTAGCAATGATGCTCTGCGACTACGTCTACTTCTACGTCTACTTCAGATGAATAAGTTATGAAAGTTCAGTCAACATTGAAAAGAAGTCGAAAGTGGGCGATACTGTGGGAACTGTCCAAGAAGCTCTTGAGCTAAAGGAAGCAATTGGAAACACTCAGACTAATAGATGGGGATTTTCCCAATGTGACCTCGGCTGGCGGTGCAAAGCTTGGAACAAGGGTAGCGGAAATATAGTAATTCAGGATATTGGAGAAGCGATAGATTATAGAAAGATGTAAAAAGCAGTTCAACAAGGCCAATACACTACATGGTAAGGAGCTTAGCAGAGGACTCTGGTACAGGGCACCTCCAAGACTCGGCTTCATTATTAGATCAATGTACGGTCTTCTACAACCTCACGCAAACAATGTGAAATTGGGAAAATCCTATGATAATTTTCCCTTTTGCCAGGATAAGGAAACACTGGGATATATACTCTGAGCTTCCAGGATGTTGCTAGGACAAGGACGATTTACATGGCTACACAATAGAGCTGATATGAGCTGGCTGCTACAACAGACTTGACATGGTTGAAGGCGAACCGTGAAACCAGGACTAATATTACAAATACAGACTTCCTGAGAGCAGGAAGGTCGGCATATCCCAAACAAACAAATATTAGCTTACAAACTATTACCAATGGTGCTAATTACTGGCAGATGGCAGTTGATCTACTCAAGTAAAGAACATAAGGAAGTCTCGAAGACGACCAGACCCTTGTCGTCGCTCCAGATTATAATAATTGAGCTGACAGAGCGATTTGAATCCAGATTAGGTGCAATGTTTGTGAAGAATTTCCCGATGACCTGGGATACCCCCCTGGAACGCACGAGATACCCAATAGGATGGAAGTGCACGGAGGAAATAGAAGAAAACAGTATTATAGCAAATGCAATAAAATGTAGTAGTAAATACACACCAGTGATTCCTCCCTGGGAGCTCAAGAAACCAAACATTGACTCTCATCTTTCAGATATAATAAATAAAAAAGCAGGAAAGGACATTAAAATCATAGCCAGAGAATATATAGAACAGATAACTATGGGTAGCTTGAAAGTATACACTGATGGATCTAAGATAGAAAATGAAGAACTTGGAATATGAATGCACATACCAGCCTGGAAGCTGAAGAAAAGTTTTAGTTTAACTGAAAACGCATCAATATTCACGGCAGAAATGGTGGCAATAGCAAAAGCACTTGAAATAATTACTGACAAGCCCCCCAAAAAAGTTAACAATCCTAACAGACTCACTGTCAGCTCTTCAAGCACTAAGGGACCATCCATAAAAGACGTCCACAAAATGTTGGCATTTTTTTACCCTCCCCTCCCCCATGTCCACCTCTGTCCACTTTTGATTTACCCCTCCCCGCTTGTGGACGTCCACTTCACATGGTCTTGATTAAACACATAAGCTTAGATTTTTAATCACCTAACTATACATAAAACTTTGTTTAGTTTTATACATAACATCATTTGTATACAGATAATTCAATTTATAGTAACATACAAGTCTGAACTCAGTGTTCCGTACAAATGAAACAGTTTTAACTTAATATCTTACAATAAGTAACACAACAAAAACCACTAAAGCTATCTAAAAATTTAAAATGCAAAAACTATGCATATCATTATACAGTGGGTTTCCTAAGTTTAAGATACCCTCTTAACCGGCACAATAATTATTTTTAAAATTAAAACAGTCAACCAAAAATTAAAGTTTTGATAGTTAATGAGGCAAACAATTATGTGACAAAACTTTATAAACAAATTAAGAAATTTGATCATAAAAGCATAGTTTTATAAATTTAAATTTTAAATTAATTGTTTATTAAAACTGATTATCTTACTGTTTCTGTCACGTCTTAAACTTTTGAAACAAAATGTACTGTAGTAATAGTCTGAAGGATAACTCTTAACTGCTACAATATTAATGTGAATGTTTACCGTTCGTCTAGCAGTGAATTCAGACTGCCACCAGTCGAACAGGCTGCGTACAATAACGACCCCAGTGTCAGAACTTTGTTGTTCTGGTTACTGTGGTGAAATGTCTGCATCACCAACATCGTTGTCATCTGGATCAATTGCAACTGTCTGATGCGCAGATTTGTGCACTTTGACAGCTGCATGAGATGGAAAGTATTTTCCGCACGAGCTGCATACACGCTTGTGAATTTGTCTTGTCACTGAGGGGCAGTAAAAACTCAAATGGCATGACTTTAAATCCATGATGTGTTTCAAGACTATCTAGCGCAGTTCTGTGAAAAGTGATCCATATGTGCCACTACTATCTGCACATGATGCACCTGCTGACGCCTGAACATGTTCTGTAAAATGGCATTGGCGATGGAATGCATCGTTTACAAAATACTTCACTGTAGTTCGTACGTCTCTGTCCACAGCAAGTGAGAGTATTGCACTTGACAATTTGTAGGCAGTATTGTGACTATTGAACATGGTCGCAGCACCACTGCTGGCTTGGAACGGGAAGGTCAGCTGCATTGCTACTAACTTCAGGTTCCACATACTTGGCAAGCACACTGTAGCCATCAATGACTGTTTGATTCCAAACTTCAGCAAGTGTCTCTCCAGCTTTCTTGAAATTGGCCCTCTCTAGATCAGAATCTACAGTTTTGCCATTGGAATCAAGGTGTGATCCATAATGATCATGTGGCAAAATGTCCCGAAAGACCATGAGATAATGGTGCCATATGCCTTTCGACAGCACTATATGCACTATGGCCTGGCGCATGGCAGGCAACAAAAAGTGCATAGAGGTTGTTCTCCCAGAATGCATTGTATGCTGCATGCAGTGTTTTGGGATTGGGATTCTCGTCGGGACCTCCGCCAACTGTAATGACAATAGGCTTTACACATCCAGCATTACTTCTTTGAAGCCATCAAGATGCACTAAGGCTTCGACGTCAGCAGCATGTGTGGCTGCTGTGCTACCGTCATGGTTCCCACTTCTGATAAAAACACTAGTTGATCCAGAATATCTTACTTGGTCAGTTTTAATCACAAACCCTGTATCGACATAGGGAATCAACTTATGCCGTTCGGAAACAACCCAGTCCTGGTCAGGTAGCTGTATCCGATATTCTAAATGCATCAATAGTGTGGCTTGTTTTGGAAGCTGCAGGAAGCCCCAGTGGCACTCTTGCCTTATCTTGACTGAGGAAGAATGTGCATTCAGGACCCTTCAGTACTGCAAGATCTTTAAGATAGTTAATGCAACTGGCTGCAAAATGAGCATCGACGTGATCTTTGTGGAGTGAGTTTGCAGCTTTGCGCAGTTTAATAGGAACTGTATTAACATGCCGTTTACCCTCAGCAGTAGTGTAGCTGCATGGCCGTTATTCTTGATAGATTTGCATGTGAGTGACAGTTGCCAGGTGGTTTGTGAATTGGACGTCCACTTTCAACTTAAATTATTCCCCCCCCCCCCCCCATGTCCACTGTTGTCCACTTTTTACATACCCCTCCCTCCCCCTCTCCTGTGGACGTCTTTTATGGATAGCCCCTAAGAAACCCACATGAATGTAGCCGACCAGACATAGCAGAAGAAGTATTGCAACTTAGTACACACCTAAATAATAGGGGATGCTCCGTATTACTAGCATGGATACCCTCTCACGTGGGAATAGAAGGAAACGAGGTGGCCGACAGGGAAGCAAAATCAGGAAGAAGCAGCCCAAACCACATAAACTCAGGTTTAGGCACAACAGAGATGAAAAGTACAATTAAAAATATTATAAAAAAGGAATGGAAAGAAAGCTAGAAAGGCAGACACGCCTATAAACTGCTAAAAGATCCAACCCGGACATGTCAGATATCTAGAGAACCAAAAATACCATGCAACAGAAAACTAATTAGACTTCAACTAGGAACAGGCTATTTCATGGTGGAGGAACCCTTCTGTGCAACATGTCTGGAGAAAAACATCATAGCACATTATGTGTTAACATTCCAAAAAATACGAACAGCACAGAAAACCACGAATGGAATACTTGAGAACCCAAAACTCGACATCACTGTCACTGGAAAATGTACTGAAAGTTGACCTACTAAGGGAGCTACACAACATAATAAAATGTTATATTACCAGAACAAGAACCAACATATAACAACTAGAACAAATTAGAATGACTTGCTTACTTACTTACTTACTTAGTCGTTCCTCTTCTACCGTGAGATGTAGAGGTTTGTAAGAGAGAGCGCCATACTATTCTATCGGCTGTCTTCCTCCTGGCCTGGTTCCATTCTAGTCCTCGGTCCTTCAAAGATTGTCTAATGTTGTCCTCCCAGCGGACTCTGGGTCGTCCTGGGGGTCTGGATCCCTGGCTCTTAGTTCCCCATGCTTGCCGTGGTAGCCGATCTTCTCCCATTCTGCAGACATGGCCAAACCATCTCAGTTGGGACTGTTAAATTAGAATGACAAGGGAAAAACAAACAAACAAAAAAATAACAATAAGTCCATTCAATACCAGTAGAAGAATTATATTTTAAAAAAAAATAAAAAACAAACAAAAAACCACCAATCCAAAACCAACAAAAGCCCAGCAGAAAAAAGATGTCAATAGCGAGAGAGAGCAACATGGTATCACGGAAGAAGAAACATTACAGGCACCATAGACATTAAACATTGCCACAACAAACGGCAGATAAATTACAGCCTGGAAGAGCCAACATACAAAAAAAAAAAACAACAACAACAAAGTAATACACTATATGAAAAGATGAACACTATATACCAAAATTATAACCCACATGGGGTTGAACCGGGTAACCCTTGCTCCCCAAAAACACCCGTTTTCAAGTGCGAGGTTCAAAAACCTAAACCTAAAGATTAGGTAGCAGCATGCTTTTAGAATAACTACATTTAATTATCATGTCACAAAGTTGAGATATGACGGGTTCACAGCAAAAGTCAAAGCTATAGAAGTAGGTAGAAGAGATCTAGCGGCCGCCTCTGTGTATGATCTACTGAAACAATTGGGCCTGCAGCGATATTCAAGAAATAGGGAACTTAGGGATTTGGCGAAGCTGCAGAAAAGGTATTGTGCTCGCTGTTGAATAACCGCAATAAACTATGGAAGTCAGGACAGTACACCTTATATACAACAAAATTGCAACTTTCCCAAACGCCTCAAGTTGGTAGAATGAATAAAACCAGGAGTTAATTAATAGCCAATGTGAAAACCGCAAGTAGGGGGATGCGGGCTCATTTCCCAGCGAAGACAAAATAAAAAGGAGGACACTTGGAGTCATGACCCAAGTAGGCCCGCTTTCCCTCTCATTGGAGTGTAAAGAAGGTAAAATGGCCGACAAACTTGCCTGACGTGTGACCACTTCTGGTGATCAGATTACATCCTGTTGTAATGCTCTGTATAGACTTTCTTTTACTAAAGTGTGAAATACTAATGTGTATGAACGTACACGAATATTTTGCTCACAAGTGTTTATCTTTAAATGAAGGGCGTCCTTGACATTTACCTGTCGATACCTGACGAATCCTTCTCCCTCTGTCTAGTGGACACGTCCATAACGATGGTGGGAGCACTGCACGTGATAACTGGAGGGAAGATGGTCGAGACTCCATTGCCCACAGAAGGTAAACAGCAGCAGCATTTTAAAAAAAAATCACTTTTGCTATCATCATATTCAGTGTAATCTATGAGATTTTTTTCTTGTGTGCGTAAATGTTATTTCTTCAGGTGCGATGAAGACGGGCGTCGGTGATCATTTCACACAGTGATACTATTCTTTGCTCCCCGGTAACACTTGGGCGGATGGTTTACCGTACTTTGTTAATATTTATGCTAACATAGATTATGGTTTTATTTATCTTTCTTCAATGAAGTGTCGTCTGTTTTTGTCCTGATTTAGCGTAAAAGTGATCACTCGTATTACTTGCCTGTATTTATTAATTATCTACATATTTCTGATTAACCCACAGATAACGATGCTTGCACGGACTCAGTAAATGGCGTGGCTGAGTTTTTGGTCAGTGCTTCCAAAAATCAGTACTACATGACTTTTATTGACTTCAAAATTCTTCAAAAATGAGGACAACTTAGGATTGCGTTGTATGTCACACGTTTAGCGTCCATTTTTACGCAAATGAAACACCAATGAACAGCGTAAATCTGGAGAGAATTTGCATCAGAAACCATAAAATAAAATGCAGATAATTCATATACAGTAATTTTAATTTATTTAGCTTTCATTTATTAATTTTCAGCTGAATTGTGATGTATGTCTTAATATTTTATTAGTCTGCAAATAAATTTTACTCTATTTCTAATTCATAATAGCCATGTAAGTCTTTTCGACAGATTTTTATCCTTGTCAGTTTTACCTTACACTATCTTATCCTTACAAAAACAAAATCTTACGACGCCAGAATAAGATACTGAGTTACTGGTAGCATCACGCTTTAGTCTACCCAGCTGTAAATGGGTACCTGACTACTCTTAAGTTAGGAAGGCAGTGGCCGCGAGAAAGGGTACTGGTCACCCCTCTTCATAAACCTGAAACTAGTATTGCGAAAAGTGTAATACGTCACTTCCCTTCGGCGGTATCTGCTATAACCTTATTTTGGCGTTGTTAAAAAATGTTCTTTCTTATTATGTTTTTATGTTTAAAAACATTTTATTCCTTCTACAGCATTCTTACTGTTTATTTTCCTTCCCACTTGATTATTACTCACTCGTTTTTATTTCTCTAACTCGATGGGGCTGTCGTTCATACAAATACATTAATTTGTGTATATGAAAGTCTGCGTCTGGAAGAAGGAGCTTGGGGATCCCATTACTTTTGACGCCACTGAAGGTTGCACCACAGTAATTCATGTTTTGGTTTGGTTTGGTTTTTGGACCATGCACTTGAAAACCGGTGTTTAACGTGTGCAAGGGATACCCGGTTCAACCCTACTTGGGTTATAACTAGGGTATCTAATGTTCATTTAATCTCTCAAGGATGATTCTGTTTAATACTTTTCCTGGCACTGATAGTAACATTATTCATCTATAATTTGTGCACTCTTGTAAATTTCCCTTCTTAGGCAACTTTACCAGATAACCTTCCTTCCATTCTGCTAGTGTTTCCTCTCTCTCCCAGACTTTGCCAAGTAGTTTGTATAATATCTCTGCAGAGGAATCAATATCTGTTTTGATGGCCTCTGCCGGAATTCCATCTGGACGGCTGCTTTTCCATCTTTCAGAAGCTTTATGGCTGTCTTTATTTCTTCTCTACTTGGTCGTTCACAGCTGATTAGTAGCTCCTTGTCTGCTTGCTGGATGTCTGGGGGATTAATTGGAGCTGGTCTATTGAGAAGATCCTCTAAATGTTCTGTCCATCTCTTCATTTGTTCTTGTATATTACTAAGCAATTTTCCATTTTTATCTTTTGTGAGGCCATTTGCTTGCTTATATTTCCCTCTTAGCTTCTTTGTGTTGTTATACAGGTCCCTCATATTTCCTTTGGCTGCAGCTTCCTCTGCTTTTCTTGCCAACTCTTCAGTATACTCCCTCTTGTCTCTCTTGATGTTTTTTCTTACTTCTTTTGTTTGCTTCTATGTACACTTCATGAGCCTTGGCTTTGGAGCTCCTGGTTTTGCTTCTGTTTAAATCTGCTTTCTTGTTTTTCCTGTCTTCTATCTTGCTGATGGTTTCTGATGTTATCCATACTTTGTGCTGATGTTCTCTTTTTCTCAGTACTTCTTCACATGTCTCGTTCCATATATTTTTTACTTGTTGCCAGTGGTCTTCCGTATCTGCTTCATCTTCCAGCTGTTGGAGTACTTGGTATTTGTCGGATACTGTGATAGAAAATTTTTTGTATCTTATTTCCTGATTTCTTAGATATCCCACATTATACTGTTGTATATAGCTATATACTGTTATAAATTTCTTGAGTTTTAATTTTGTGAGAGATTAAAAGAGTCCATAGACAAGCAACTGAGAGAGGAACAAGCAGGTTTTCGACAAAACAGATCCTGTACAGACCAGATAGACACATTGAGAATAATAATTGAACAGAGTCTGGAATGGAATTCACCGCTACACACCGGATTCGTGGACTATGAAAAGGCATTTGACAGTGTAGACAGAGAATCACTTTGAAAATTGATGAGGCATTATGGAGTTCCCATTAAGATCGTTAACTTAATAAGGAAGATCTATGAAGACATGACATGCAGAGTTCTTCACGAAGGACAACTTACAGAACCGTTTAGGATTAGAACGGGAGTGAGACGGGGATGCCTCTTGTCTTCATTTCTTTTCTTACTAGCAATAGATTGGGTTATGAAAACATCGACATCACACAACAGAAATGGAATCCAATGGAATCTGACTAAACAGCTTGATGATCTGGATTTTGCAGATGACTTGGCTCTTCTGTCCCATAACCATATTCAGATGCAAGAGAAAATGAAAATTCTCGATGAGAGATCACAATAAGTGGGCCTGAAAATACGCAGGGAAAAGACAAAGATTATGAGAATAAATGCAAGAAATGATAACAAGGTTGAACTTGAAGAAACACCACTAAAAGGTGTAGAATCGAACCAGGGCCGGCTCTACCGACGGCGCAACACGTGCATTTGCACGGGGCGGCAAGTTTTGGAGGGCGGCAAAAAATATGTTTACTTATTTTTACAGTCCCGCCAAAATATTCCGCCTGGGAGCCTCGCTGGTGTAATGGTTACCACACTGCGCTAGCGATCAGGTGTTCAAGCCCGGGCGCAGGCATTTGTAAGAGTGTCATCGACCGGGATTTTGACTGAATAACCTGAACGGCCCCTGAAATAAACCCTCTGTGGATGGTGTCGCGGAGTGTTCGAAGGTTTCGTCTAGATTATTTTAAAATTCCTTACTTTTCTATTCCTTCCCATTTTGTCTGTTTTCTCTACGAAATATTTGCACCTGCGATCTGTTCTTTAGCTGTTTTTCAAGTCTTCACTAATAGTTCTGCCATACGATCGTAATGCTATCTTCTCCTCCTACAAAGGCAGTAAAAGGTATTTCTTTAGAGACGTCAGTACAATTTATTCGCTTGGTCGAAACCACAGTTGTTCCAAGAGGATTATATTTCCGTGTTCAGTGGTCAACTGAAGACCGCCACGATAAATTTTCCGGCATGGCTGAACGAGAGACGGGAATTAATTAACTTGGCGTGGGAATCAGGAATTTATTTTTTTTTATCGACTGTTCTATGTTGGCGGCTCGAATGTTTCAGTTGTTTTGGAGTGTGCATTCAAGGAAGTTACAGTGATAAATAAGTTTTTTAAACGTTTTATGGAAATTAATACAGTGCTTCAGCCTCCATTCATTACTAAATAATACATTTTATTGTAGGGTTTATTAAAACAGTTTTAATATTTAAATAGATATAATGTCCGATAAAAGAAAAAAACTTTCAGGTGCTGAATATCGGAAACGGAAACTGGAAAAAGAACGCGATATTCAAAAACATATCGGGGCTTTACATAAATATATAAAAACTGAAACAGCTGATGTAGGACAGAAGAAAATAAGCACATGTACCGAAACAAATGATTCTGAGCTCATTGCAAGTACTTCTAACTCGGACCCCAGTAACGTAGATATTACTAACAATGTCGAAATTGAGACTGATTTGACTGTTTCCAATTCCAGAGATTTAAGTGATGAACTTAAGAGGTACACTGATCCGGCAAGATGGAGTCCTTCTTTAAGCGATACCAAAAAACTGGAAATCGTAAAAAAAGGCCTGCCAGAGAGACCAAAAAATGAGTTCGTTTTTCCGCGCAGCTCTAATGGTCGGAAATTTCACTAAATTTTTACACTAGGGAGCTAAGCAATGGAGAACATATTAATCGATCATGGTTAGTGTATTCAAAAGAAAAAGATTCTGTTTTTTGTTTCTGTTGTAAGTTGTTTTCCTGTAATAAAATGTCACTCACTACTGGTGGTTATAATGATTGGGGTCACTTGTATATGTATCTTAATGAACACGAAAAATCTTAAAAACAACTTGGAGTCCCATACAAAGTGGATTGAATATATCGTCCAGCTTAAATCAGCACATACAATTGATTCAATGCAACAAAAGTTATTAAATTCAGAAGTTCGACACTGGAGGAGCATAATAGAACGCCTAACTGCTATGGTCCAGTTCTTGAGCCAACAATGCTTGCCATTTCGTGGAACATCTGATAAATTATATGACCCTAACAATGGAAATGTTTTAAAGCTTCTTGAACTGATTCCAGATTTGATAGTGTTATGTGTGTTTGAACATTTAACGTGGAGTGTAGCTCGTGGAGTGACCCAACTTCTACCTTGGGAAAAACATTCAAAATGAATTAATTGCTCTTCTCTCTGGAACCATAAAAAAAAAAAAAATAATTTCTATGGTGGAAGAAAGCTAAATATTATAGTGTGCATTTGTTGACTGTACTCCCGATGTTGTCAGCCTTTGTTGACAATTAACACTAATTGTAAGATTTGTAATAACGAATCCAGATGATATCAACATTCATGAGCATTTTCTTGGTTTCATTGCTGTAGAAGCCACTACAGACTCAGCGTTAACCGAATGCATTCTAAGAAAATTGTCAGACATGGATATTCCAATCGCAAACATGCGTGGCCAGGACAATGGATCAAATATGAAAGGAAAACATTCAGGAGTTCAACAACGTATTAGGGACTTGAACCCGAGAGCTTTTTATATCCCTTGCTGTTCTCATTCTCTCAACTTGGTGGTCAATGATGCCGCGATGTCATCTAGAGAAGAGGTTTTATTTTTTGAAACGGTTCAGAAATTGTATGTGTTTTTCTCAGCGTCAAGCATAAAAATGGAATTGACTAGTGCCATAACAACTTTGAGAAATGTTCTCCAAAGCCTTAAGAATCTCAGAAATGATGAATCATTTCAAAATGTTCTTGTTGATGCTACAACATTAGCTGAGAAAGTTGAAGCTGATCCTGATTTGATACCAATGTTTGAATGTACTAGAGTGCGTCGGCAGAAAAAGGAACACAACTATGAAGCAAGAGATGAACCTATTTTAGATCCCAAAACTAAATTCAAAATTGAATTTTTCTTTTTTATTATTGATGTTGCAACTAATTCTTTTGAAGAAAGGTTCGAGCAATTGGAACATCACAGTTCACATTTTTCCTTTTTATATAACATCCCTAAATTGAAATCTGAGATGACAAATGAGCTCTTAAACAAATTTAGAAACCTAGAAAGCATTTTAACACATCAAGAAAATAGAGACATTGATGCCATTGAGCTATGTGATGAACTGAAAGTAGTATCCAAATTAGTACCAGAAAATACTCCACCAATTGAAGTTCTTCGTTACATTATTGAAAATAACATTGCTCCTAATGTCGCTATAGCCTTAAGAATATTACTAACTTTGCCGGTAACGGTAGCAAGTGGTGAGCGTAGTTTTTCAAAACTGAAGCTTATTAAAACTTATGTACGCTCAACAATGGCCGAAACTCGTAGATTGGAAGGACTTGCCATGATTTCAATTGAACATGAAATCGGTCAAAAATTAGACTACGCAGACCTTATTTCTGCTTTTGCAAATATGAAAGCAAGAAAAGTGTCTTTTTAAGCAGTATATACTTCAAACAATATAAATTCAAATAATGTGAAAATAGTGCTAAAAACTATAACATGTACATACTATAGTTAAGTGTTTGTGACTCAGCAGTTCATTGTTCCACATGAGAAGAGCATCCCTTATATGTAAGTAATGTAGGCCCTAACTACATTTATTTCATATAATTGTCTTTAATAAAGTCAATGGTTTATTTTATGACTATACAGTATTTTCATCAATTTATCAATACATTATTATTAATGGTACTATTTAAAATTAGGCTAATGGTCATGAAATTAATGTTGAAGCTTGTTTAATAACATAATGGTTTCAAAAATTTCAAACGTTAATTTGAGGTTGGGCTGGGGCGGCAAGGTATGGTATTGCACTGGGCGGTAAAATTCCTAGGGCCGGCCCTGAATCGAACACACATATTGGCAGTAATATAGACAAAGTTGGATGGATAGACAGTGATATCAAAATAAGAATACAAAAAGCAAGAGGAGCTTTCATTGCATTGGGAAACATATGGAGAACAAGAAAAATCAAGCCCAACATGAAAATAAGAATCTTCAACTCAAATGTCCAGTCAGTCCTATTGTATGTCTCTGAGACATGGAAAGCAACAAAAACAACAACCAAAAAGCTAGACTTTTATGAACGGGTGCTTGTGTAGAATAGAAGGACTGAAATGGTATGAGAAAGTCACAAATGTGGAATTGATGACAAGAACCAGACAAGTGCCAGTGGAACAACAGTTGAGAAGAAGACGCTGGCGATGGATAGGACACACATTGAGAAGACTGTTTGATAGCATTACAAGGCAGTCCTTGTTCTGGAATCCACAGGGAAAGAGAGGCAGAGGTAGACCAAAAACACATGGAGAAGAGAACTGGATACAGATGTGAAAATGATGAGTAAAACATGGAAAGAACTTGAGCGGATGGTACAGGACAGGAAGACTTGGCATGTGTTTGTTGAAGGCCTTTGCTCCTTGGGGAGCTAAAGGGTTTTGATTGATTGATCTAGTGTTCATCATTCTATATAACATTTTACATTGTTGTTTTTCTTGTGTGTTGGCTCTTCCAGGCTGTAATTTATCTGCTGTTTGTTGTGGCAATGTTTAATGTCTATGGTTTTTGTAATGTATCCTCTTCCATGATGTACTTCTGAAGTGATGATTTCTGCAGCTTGCTTCACAAGATTGTTAATGAGAATGATAAAGGATGAAGCATCAAAGGAAAAAAACCCAGGCAACAGGAACAAAGCGACTTATACAAAAATGCTTATTTATTTTTCTCACATTTCTGTGTCGGCAGCAGTATGTTTGTAAACAACAAACACGTTTGGTAAAACACGGAACAAAAGGTGGCATCTAGCTCAAATATATTCACATACTCTAGCGACAACACAGACCAGAAAGAAAAAAAAACCAATTATAAACTAACAACACTGAGGCAAGATAGGCTTTCATTGGCTGGAATAATTGTGTATGCTACAGCAATAAAACAAGTTCAAAGTTAAAATAAAATTCAAAAAAAAAGTTCAAAATATCAGTGTGGATGCTATAGAAGATCAGATTTCTTTTATGACATAACAATATTATTTGCTTGATAATCA
>JAMPIV010020908.1:135000-137500 GCA_024509875.1 Oreohelix idahoensis | reverse complement strand
AGGGGGGGTGGGGGGGGTGGGGGGGGTGGCGGGGGGGGGGAGAAGAGTGGGGAGGGCAGAGGGGGGGGGGAGGGGGGGGGGGGGTAGGGGGGGGGGGAAGGGGGTGGGGGGGGGCTTGGGGGGGGGGGGGGAATGGTGGATGGGCGAGGGCGGGGGGGGGGGGGCTGGGTGAGGTGTGGCCGCATGGTGGAGGGGCGGGCGGTGGCGGTGGGCCGGCGGAGCGGGGTGGGGGAGGGGGGGGGGGGGGGGGGGGGAGGGGGGGGGGGGGGTTGGGGGGGGGGGGGGGGGGACGGCGAGAAACGGGGGGGTAACGTGGGCGGGGTGGGGGGGGGGGGGGGGGGGGGGGGGGGTGGGGGTGAGGTTGGGTTGGGGGGGGGGGGTGGTGGGGAAGTCCTGGGGGGGGGGGTTGGGGTTGGGGGGGGGGGTGGGGGGAGGGAGGGTGGGGGGGGTGGACCGGGCGGGCGTGGGGGGGTGGGGGGGGGGGGGGGGAGGGGATGGGGTGCGGAGGTGTTGACGATGGGGTGGGGGGGATGGGAGGTTGGGGGTATAAAATGGAGGGGGGGAATATGACGGGGGGGGTGGTGGGTGGGTGCGGGGGGGGGGAGGGGGGGAGGGGGTGGTGGGGGGTAGGAGCGTAGGTTTGGGATAGGGGTGGGGGGGTTCCCGTGGAGGGGGGCGGGGGTGGGGGTGGGGTGGGGGGAATTACGGGGGGGAGGGGAGGTGGGGGGGGGGGGGGGGGGGGGATTAGGGGGGGAAGGGGGGGGGGTTGGGGGTGGGAAGGGTGGTGTGGGGGGGGGGGGGGGGGCGGAGCGGGATAAGGGGGGTCGCCTGGGTGGGGAGGCGGGTTGTGGGTTGAGGTGGGGGGAGATGGGGGTTGGGCAGGGGGGGGGGAGGTGTAGGGGGGAGTAGGATGGGGGGGGGATGGGGGGAAGGGGGTTATGGGGTGAAATGGGGGGGGGGGGGGTTTGGGGGTGGGGGGGGGGGGGTGCAGGGGGTGTGGTGGGGGGGAATGGGGGATGGGTGTGGGGTGGCGGGGGGGGGGGGAGGGGGGGGGGGGAAAAGTGGTTTGGTGGAATGGGTGGTTTTGGGGTGGAGTGGGGGAGCGTTGGGGGGGGGGTGGGGGGGTTCGGTGGGGCGGGAGTATGGGGGGGAGGGGGTGTGGAGAGTTGGTGTGGTTGGGGAGGTGACAGGTGGGGCTTGTTCCTGGGGTGGGGGGGGCATGTAATTGGAGGGGTGGGGGGGGGGGCGGGGGGTGGGATGGGTGGTGGGGAGGGGGGTGGGGGGGGGGAGGGGGGGGAGGGCGCGGGGGGGGGGGGGGGGGGGGGGGGGGGGGGGGGGGGGAGGGGGGGCGGGGGGGGGGGGGGGGGGGGGGGGGGGGTGGGGGGGGGGGGGGGGAAGGAGGGGGCGAGGGGGGGGGGGGGGAGGGGGGGGGGGGTGGGGGGGCGGCGGGGGGTGGGGGGTGTGGGGGGCTTGGGGGGGGGGGGTGGGGGGGGGTCGGGCGTGTGGGTGGGGAAGTTGGGGGGGGGGGGAGGCGCTGGGGGGGGTACAAGGGGGAGGGGCTGGGGGGTGGGGGGGGGGGAGAGGGAGGAGGGGGGGTGGAGGGGGGGTGCGGATGGTTTAGGTGGGGCGATGGTTGCGGAGAGGGCGGTGAGGGGTTGTGGGGGGTGAGGGGGGTCTGAGGGGGGGGTAGTCGGGGGCGGATTCACCAACTGCGGGTTTCGGGGTGGGTGAAGGGGGGGTGGTCGGTAGGGGGGGGCGGGTGGGGGGGTGGGGTTTGGTGGGTTGCTGGGGGTTGGTTGGGTGAGGCGTGGGAGGGTCGTGAGGGGGTTTTTGGGGGGGTGGGGAGGGGGATGCGACTGGGCGAGGGGGCGGGGGGGATGAAGAGGGGGGTGTGGTGTGGACGGGTGGGTTTGGGTTTAGGTGAGGGGGATGGTGGGGTAAGGGTCGGGGGTGGGGAAACATAATGGAAGGGGGGGGGTGGGGGGGTAGGGGGTGAGGGGTGGAGGGGGGGTGGGGGGGGGGTGTTTTGGGGAGGGGGTGGGGGTGAGTATTGCAGGGGTGAGGTGATGGGGTGGAGGAGGGGACAGGGGGTGAAAGTGGTGTGGGTGGGGTGAGCGGTGAAAGGTGGGGGAAGGGCGGGGGGGTGGAGTGGGGTGGGGGGGTGGGCGGGTGGGGGGGGTGGGGGTTAGGGGGGGGAGTGGGGGTGGGGGAAATGGGGGAGAGGGGGAGGGAGGGGATATGGTTGGGGAGTAGGGGCAGGGTAAGGAGGGGTGCGGAGGGGGGGGGGGGGGTGGGGTGGGGTAGAGGTCTTTGGGTGGTGGCGGGGGGGGGTGGTTGGGGGGGGGTGTGAGGGTTACGTTGAAGGGGATGGGGGGGGGGGGTGGGGTGCTGTTGGTTGGGGGTGGGGGGGGGGGGGGGGGGGGTTAGGGGGGGGAAGGGGGGGGGGAGGGGGGGTGGGGTGGGTTAGGATGATCTTGGGGGGGGGGTGGGAGGGTTGATT
>JAMPIV010020908.1:120000-122500 GCA_024509875.1 Oreohelix idahoensis | reverse complement strand
GTGGGGGGGGGAGGGACGGGGAAGGGGGGGGGGGTGGCAGGTTGGGAGGGGGGGGGTGGGAGGGGGGGGGGGGGGGGGGGCAGGGGGGGGGGGTGCGGGGGAGGGGGGGGTGGGGGGGCGGGGAGGGGGGGGGGGAGCGGGGGGGGGGGGGGGGGGGAGGGGGGGGGGGGGGGGGGGGGGGGGGGGGGGGGGGGGGGGGGGGGGGGGGGGGGGGGGGGGGGGGGGGGGGGGGGGGGGGGGGGGGGGGGGGGGGGGGGGGGGGGGGGGGGGGGGGGGGGGGGGGGGTAGGGGGAGGGGGAGGGGGGGGGGGGGGGGGGGGAGGGGGGGGGGGGGGGGGCGGGGGGGAGGGCGGGGGGGGGGGGGGGGGGGGGGGGGGGGGGGGGGGGGGGGGGGGGGGGGGGGGGGGGGGGGGGGGGGGTGTGGGGGGGGGGGGGGGGGGGGGGGGGGGGGGAGGGTGGGGGGGGAAGGGGGGCGGGTGGGTGGGGGGATGGGGGGGGGGGGGGGGGGGGGGGGGGGTGGGGGGGGTGGGGGAGGGGGGGGGGGGGGGGGGGGGGGGGGGGGGGGGGGGAGCGGGGGGGGGGGGGGGGGGGGGGGGTGGGGGGGGGGGGGGGGGGGGGGGGGGGGGGGGGGCGGGGGGGGGGTGCGGGGGGGGGGGGGGGGGGGGGGGGGGGGCGGGGGGGGGGGGGGGGTGGGGGGGGGGGTGGGGGGAGGGGGGGGGGGGGGGAGGGGCGGGGGGGGGGGGGCGGGGGGGGGGGAGGGGGGGGGGGGGGGGGGGGAGCACAGGGGGGTGGGGGGAGGGAGGGGAGGGGGGGAGGCGGGGGGGAGGGAGGGGGGGCGGAGGGGGGGGCGGGGGGGGGGAGGGGGGGGGTGGGGGGTTTATTGGCTCCGCGAAACGTTTGATGTGGATAATTGTCAGTGATTGTGCGTTCTGTTTGTTGGTTTATTAGGGTATAAATGGCGGGATCATTTTGAGGCGCTTTGACTTTTTTTTAAGGCTGTTTATTTGTTTGCTTTGACTGTTTTTGCATTGACTCTGAACTGTCGCCTGAAAGAGGTACACCACACAATAGGAAAAAAGCAGAGGCCAGCCCTGCAGCTCACTATTTGAGCTTTTATGTGTTGTGCTTAGATGTTGTGTGTGTAGGGTTGACTATGTTGTATGCTATTCTCATTTTAACTTTTGTAGCCCCCCTTCCACCCATGCTTGGTGGGAAGGGTTTGTTTTGGACTTATATTGATTGATTTTGGAGATAGATCCCTTCTTGTTTGATGAAGTAGAGTAAGAATGGCGTTTTAGTGTGTTGGGGGGCTGGGTGTGGTTGACCGAGTGGAAGCAGGATTTGGAAGGGTGTAGGGGAAATGGGGGGGGAGGGCGGGTTACGGAGGTGAAGAGTTCCACGGGGATTAGTGGGACGGGGCAGTAGTGCGGGGTGTACGTGGAGGCGGGGTCGGCCGGGGTGTATTGTTAGTTTCGAGGGCGTGGTAGTTTTATTATGTTCGGGTGGGAGGGTGTGCGGGTACGGGCGGCGCGTATATATGGGACCGGGTGCGGGTAGCGCGCCCTGGCGCGGGGTGGTTACAGGGTATGGTGGTGGCGTGATGTTGAGCTGGGATCGTTGGGTAAGAGGGGGTGGCGTGGGACGGGCGGGGTGTGGGCGGTGTAGTTCTTTTGAGTATCGGGGGGTTGTGGTTAGCGGGGGGGGGTCGGGGGGGGGTTGGGGGCGTGGTGGGTTGACACACCTTCTCACTGGTGACATATCTGTGCATTGTGCGGAGGTCGGGGGCGGCGGGTGGGGGGGGCGGGCGGTGCGTCGGGTTGTGGCTGAGGGTGGGGCGGGGTGGGCGTGTAGCGTGTGTGGAAGGGATGGGGGGGGCGAAGTTCTGGTGGAGTGGCCGTTTTGTAGTGGTGTGTGTGCGAGGGTGTTTGTGTGTTTAGTGTATTGGGCGGGCGCGGGGGAGTAGGGGGGCTTCTGGAGGGAGGCATTTCGGGAGAGGTGGGGGGGGGAAGCGCGAGGAGGCGGGGGGGGCGGCCGGGGGGGGGGGGTGGGGGGGTGGGGTGGGGTTCGGCGTGGGGCCGGGAGGGGGGGGGGGCGGGGGGGGTGGGGGGGTGGGGGGCATATATACGCGGGGGAACACATTACTTTTGGAGGTGGGCGGGTTGGTAGGAGCCGTTGGACGGTGGGGAGGGGAAGTGCGGAGGGAGGGGGGGGGGGGGGGCGGGGGGGGGGGGGGGGGGGCGGGGGGGGGGGGGGGGGGGGGGGGGTGGGGGGGGGGGGGGGGGGGGGGGGGGGGGGGGGGGGGTGGGGGGGGGGGGGGGGGGGGGAGGGGGGTGGGGGGGGGGGGGGGGGGGGGGGGGGGGGGGGGGGGGGGGGAGGGGGGGTGGGTGGGGGGGGGGGGGGGGGGAGGTGGGGGGGGGGGGGGGGGGGGGGGGGGGGAGGGGGGGGGGAGGAGGGGGGGGGGGGGGGGGGGGGGGGGGGGGGGGAGGGGGGGAGGGGGGGGG